>JBAKBP010033709.1:0-21550 GCA_037953745.1 Lithodes maja | reverse complement strand
ATGACAATTTTGAAAATCACCTAAGGCACTTAGAGACCCTGTTTGGGAAGTTGCACGATGCTGGGCTGGTGGTGAACCTGAGGAAGTGCGAGTTTGTAAAGGCTACTGTGCAGTATCTTGGCTTCGTGGTCGGGTTAGGCCGGGTGTGCCCCCCCCTGAGCAAGATACAGGCTATCAATATGTTTCCCAGGCTCACCACTAAGCGCCAGGTCATGCGGTTCCTAGGTATGATAGGCTATTATAGGCGCTTCATCCGGGGATACTCTACTGTCTTAGCACCGTTAACTGATCTACTGTCGAAGTCAGTGAAGTTCTGTTGGGCTGCGGAGTGTCAGAGGGCTTTCGACCTAGTCAAGCACCTGCTGTGTACACATCCGATTTTGAGAGCCCCAGACTTCTCCAGGAGTTTTCAGCTGGCGACTGATGCCAGCGGTGTGGGTGCCGGGGCAGTGTTACTGCAGACTGATTCCGAGGGCTTGGAACACCCAGTGAGCTTCTTTTCTCGCAAGTTTAATTCGGCACAAAGGAATTACTCGACTATAGAGAAGGAGCTTCTTGCTATCGTTTTGTCGCTCAAACATTTCGAAGTTTATGTTCCAGCCTACGGCCCGGTAGTGACGATTTATACGGACCATCATCCCTTGAAATTCCTAAATCAGTTTCACAATCGGAATATGCGGTTGACCAGGTGGTCCCTAATGCTCCAAGAGTATAATCTCAACATTCAGCATATTGCCGGGAGTGAGAACGTGATAGCAGATTGTCTATCAAGGGTTGATGATCCAGGATAGTCGTGCACGGTGTGTGGGTTGAGCAGGAGTAAAATTAGGCTATCATAACGCCGTCCAAAAAGATTATAAAAACAATAAAATAAACGAGAAATTTTTTTTTTGGTTTTGTAAGTCTTTATTGTTGTAGCATGATGCATGCGATATTGTGTTTTATGTATAATTCACACTTCAGTTGTTGTGCACCTTTTGCAATTAGTGGCAGCTAAGGGTAGCAGGTCGGTTGGTTGCCTGTCAGATTTTGATAATGCTTCTAAGGTCGATTATCTAAAGTCTTGGGGGGGCTGTGACGCACCCAGTGCGTGGCAACGTAACCTGATTGTACTCCTTGGTACTCCACTGTACCACCACGGTACCACGCTGTACCATGCTGGCTGCTTATATTGAGTGTGACAACGTATAACTATGTTCTTTGTATCTCTGCAAAGGTCTCGTCATTTGCTAACCAGTGGTGGGTTTTGTTTTAAGCCATGTCGAGACCTTCCATTTAATATGTAGTATCGATAGAGAAGTTGATAGATAAGACAGTGGGAATTCAGAGAGAGAGAGTGAGTTAGACTTCAGAGCGAGAGGGTAGCGGTGCGCCACGCTGCCGGGGGGGTGGTTGCCAGACGTATGGACCGGTTGGCAGCCCTGCGCTTATAGCTAGGTGCGACAGGGTTGGTAGTACATTGCCGCCTGCCTATGCTGCCTGGGCTGCCCATGTTGTCGTACAGCACATTGCCTGGAGGCTCGCTGTGTGCTCTATGACCAGGTTGCCTAGGACCTTTGAGATTCTAACATCCCTTGCCCTCTCTCCCAATTTCTCACGGTTGCACTCTTTCTCTCTGACGACATTACTCTCATTTCATTCTTCTCTCTATTTAAATGCATACCCTTCCCTTGAGGTCCTAAAGGAGTTTCAGCACTCACCTCTCGTATTACTCTTAGGACAAGCATATATTTACATGTATTAGATTTAAGGGGTTAATGTGAACAGCGATCTTCTTGATGAGGATAGTTGGTGAACGTTCTACATGTTCACGAGTTATATGCCCAGCTCATCATCCAATTTGTGACTAGACTAGTGCCATGTGTAAGAGCCCGACCATGCCCAGGAGTTGTCTGTAGAGGGGCGAGGACTTAGCCTTGATTTGCCTACCGAGCCAGGAGCGAGTGTAGTACCAGAGACTACAGCTCGCTCGTAGTGCCGGTATAGTAGAGTAACGTAATTTATCTGTCCTTGTGTTCTCTGCAGTCTTTTCCTGGGTTCTCGCTTTCGGTGCTGGGACTCGTTGTTCCTGTGACTTGGCCTGCTAGCTAGAACACATGGGGATGATGAGTGGGTGATATCTTTATTTTACTATGCATTGCAGCTCTCTTTAAGTTTATGTATATAACACTTTACAATACACATTACTCACACACTAGACAACACTATTAATACTTTCATGTATCAATTAACTGCACTGTCGTTTTGCTGCTGTGTCCGGAGTTCTGTTGCGTAGGGCGCATACAGACTCAGAGGGGAGACAGAGTGAGAGAAGCGAAGTAGCCTATGCGGTAGTAGGCTACCGGCGCAGTACTGTTGCCTGCAACCTTTTAGTTATTCCAAGTATAGATTCATTATTACAATAAGTGACTACTATTTATGTTCCTTCCATGTGTATTATTAGGTATCTACTGGATCATGAACATCTTGTATGCTACATGCTAGTGCATGTTAGTAGGGGACAGTTATTCTAGTGCACGCGCTTTCAAGTAGGCGTGTACATTTGTCATTTAGCATTTCACTGTCATACCTTTAGCCTGCTTCTATTCTACATTATTAGAGGCTTAATATTAACGTAGTTTCTTGAGTATTGCATTTCTTTAGTAATAACGTAACCTATAAATGTCTGAGGGAGTTTAGCCTAATAGCCTACCCCTGTTGTACACTTTCGCCGAGTTAAGGTACCTCGTTACCATAGACGATAACTCTGTAGGGCGTTGGTGCTTTTGTTGTCTGGAGCATATAGTATTCGGGACTGGAATCGAGCGTGTCGTTGTCACATAAGCCATTTCTGTCCTACGATCAAGAATCCCGAATATGTATTGCCGATCCAGCCGTAACACCTGTTACGACTGGGGTTCAAATATATCAGGGCTCTTATTCATTGGACTAGTAATGGCATAAATGTTACAACGGAAAGCGCTAGCTCCAACCTCTGAAGTATATTCCCAGTGAACAAAGAACACAAATACTCTACAGAGTTCTATATGCAATAATAGGCTATCAAACTCTCAATAAATGTGCGTCTACTCTAGGCTTAATGTTATGTGACAACAGCCTATTACTACCTATAACCGAAGGTGCTTGGTTATGGTATACAAAGTAAGGTGGTAAGAGAAGTTACAGCTTACGTTACTTTAATCAATAAATGTCAGGCACTCCTGCATGAAAGAAAGTGCACTAAAGTCCTTCAACACTAACAAGGAATCTTCTGTAAATGTTAGATGTTATAAAGATGCTCGTATCGGAAATGGAACCCAAAAAGGCAGGCAGCGGAACAATGCTCGTGCAGGCTATGCACACAAAAAGGCAGAATATATAATGCCGTCGGAGCCAAGAATATCCTAAACACTACAACACTAATAATAATCGCCACAATGCAGTATTTCCTATCAACAAAAAGAGCCTAAGTCGTTTGTGTCTCAATACATCAAAACTAGGCTGCGAAAATGCTTGTGTAATCATAAATGGGTATGCATAAAAAGAGTAATTAGGTTAATATACTTAATGTCTACTATGATTGATAAAGTCTAGCTAGAGTCAATGATACGAGATACTGGTGCGCATGGCATGCTGCATAGCCTAGTGCAAATCTCAAGTCTGTGCGTCAAATATTACGTTATAATGAAGGGTAGCTCTCTTGAGAAACCTTAATACCGAAGTATTAAGCGTTCTCCTGGCGTACCTCAAAGACAAACAATCGAGACTAGAACAGTGCAGAATGGTATAGGCAAAAAGCCCTCATTCGTGCATGCTCTACTCTCAATGGCACACAGACTAGAATTTACTCAATCAACTCCAGTTCTCAGGTATTGTCGTGCCGCTTTTAACTAAAGCCAGCACTCATAGGAAACAATACCTATTATATCAGACTCCCAGTCTAGCATTATCTAATCCAGCAGAACACTAATAATTATAGGAGCAGCAATATGAAAGCCAACCAATGCTTCGTGATCCACTTATCTTAACAACTAACATACATAGGCTATATCAGACCTTAACACACAATACAACTGGCCAGCATGAAGCTGATTTTGCAGAGTTAACCAGAGGGGGTATAATATTAATAAAGAGGTGGTGAAAGATATGGAGAATGAGAGAGATAGGCAGAGGAAAAGATTCTCATGAACGGAGTGGGGACAGATAGCAAGGGAAAAAGATGAGTGTGTTCTAGAAACCAGATCTGAGGGAGAGAGTGGCGAGGAACCAGTATATATACTCGCACTAGCTCGAGCCGCGTAGGAAACCAGCGGTTGCAAGTCGACTAACCACTAACAAGGCTTGCAGCATGGTAAGGACCTCTCTCCACCAACCCCCGCGAGGCAGCCAGCCGTGACGTCATCGAGCGGGACAAAAAACACTGCGCGCCACCTCTCACTCCGTTCTACTCTCTCTCTCTCTCTCCCAGATCCTTATCATTACTAGTTAACCTCTGAAGTGCTGACATATTTGAGGTTTTTCGTCACTAAAATATTCATTGTACCATTAATAGCATTAATAATTATCCATATGCGCCTATTATGGGTTGATTATAAAGGTATTAACCTGAAACAACAATAAAACGAGTGAAAACAGCGTTTGGATGGTCAAAATCGGAGATATAGCCCGCGAGTTGTATAATGTATGGGTGAGGCAAGCTACCTTCCCGTCAATTTTTCCCCAAGGCCACTGCGACACAGTCGATCGATACTCTCTCTCTCTCTCTTGCACTCGATGGCCATCAGTGATGACAACACCCTGCTTGCAACTCGCTAATGTTAGCACGAAAATATACCTCAGAATAAGGGAATAATAGGGAAAATAGGTGATAACTGAGGAATAGGAGGAAAGTGGGGAAGGAGGGGAGGTAGAGGACTGAGATTTTGCATGGCCCAGGGGCCAAAAAAAAAATAAAAAAAATAAAAAATAAAAATTAAAAAAACAAATTTTTTTCGATGTAAAAAGTTGATTTTTAGTTTTACTTACTCAGGAGAGTCTTCCCGCAGCTCCCGGGTTAATGACAAAACATATACTTTACAATTAAATATATAAAGCCTTGACATGGGCGAAAACAAAGAGCCTTTCTGGACTGCCCATGACACGAGCTCTCATATGAAATAAAGCACACTCTAATACATAAACTGTAGCCCCATCCACTGCCCTGGCGATCCTAGCGAGTCACTGTAGGACAAGCCATGCTGTTCTAACGGAGTGGTCAACGTCACAGACCCTGAAAGACTAGAAAGACTAGGGAATAGCGGATTTGGCCCCTTCTTAGCTCTCGATTCGTGTATTGTGGTGTCACCTCGCGTAATTAATGTTTTTGGTTATTTTCGAGGGGTAACTCGTGTATTAGGGTTTTCGCGAATTGTGGAATCGCGTATTGGGCAACCTGACTGTACTTATATCATTTTATGTGTGTTTTTGTGTTTTAAACATACCTGCGTCTCCTTAGGTCCAGGGGCGTCTCCTTATGGTTTTGTGAAAAAATGGAGACGCATCTCTTATTTATCTTCTCTCTCTTAAAGAATAAGAGATACAAGAAAATTGTTGATTTGCTTTAAAAATATAGCCTTTTCGCTATTTATCCCCCCTACCCCCAATTTTCAATCTGTTATAGGTTGACAGAAGCAACTCGATAAACAAAAATAGTGCCCATTTTTGCGTCTGCATTGGGCATCGTACCCTATTAATTTAAGTCCCTGATCATCAGGGCACCCACCCTAACCCAGCTCTTGAGCAAGGAGTGCATGGTGCTAAAAAAACGCATCAATTTTGTCACAGCTCAGCATTCAAGTTGGTACAAAATGAATTCTTAATCTACTTACAGTGAACAGAATACACAGTAAATAATATATGTATCAACAACAGCCAAGGACAGTCAGTTATTAGTTTTAGGAAAATAATTCAATATCACAGATTCTTACCTGAATCGTACCAGTACTGTACTGCAGTGAAGGAATGTATAAATTCACTACCAAACTACAGATCTCAAGTGGCGACATCTCTTCCGTGGATTGATCTCTCTACAGCCAATCTGGCTGGCTGACTGGGAGCCAAAGCGTCACATTTTTCCTTTGCACCTCAACTTTCCCTTCATAATTGTTAAGGGACACAGAGCTTTGGGTAGGGCTTCGGTGTCCCGGGCATTTCCGCACCCTCCTCAGCTCCTCGCCTGGGAGCGGCTTCGGTCACCACCACCAATAGGTACAATAGGTAGCACCAACAAACTTGATCCCTGACCTCTCTGTAACTCAAAAGGGCCTAGAGCAAACTGTCAGTAAATATCCAGACCTATTTCCTGGTGGACTCTTCCCGAATGATAGAAACGTCGGCCCAATTGCTTTAATTAATGTTGTGTTATAAGAAGTTAAGGGGTCAAGATTATTGTCAAGTTCGCTGGCACTACCTATATCACCATCATCACTACTAACTACTGTCACCATCATCACTACTATGCTCATCATCATCAGTATGGTCACTATCATCACTCCTACTACCACCTGCCTCTGAGACGTGGCCGGTTAAAGCGGAGGATGTCAATAGAATGGAACGGAATGAGAAGAGAATGGTGAGATGGATGTGTGGGGTTAATCTTAGGGACAGGGTATCGAGCGAGGAATTGAGATGGCGTCTGGGCATTAGGAGTATCAGTGAAGTGATGCGCACGAGCCGACTTGGTTGGTTTGGACATGTGGAGAGAATGGATGATCAGAACTGGGTGAAGAAATGCCGGACTGTGAACTTGGGGGGAGCTGCGCGTAGGGGTGGAGCTAGAATGACATGGGCTTGGGTACTCCGGTCCGATCTCCCTTCTCTGAATCCAAATTGCTTTGGGGTTATTATCTTCTTTCTCTCCAACATTTTCATCCATCTCTTCCTAATTAGCTTTTCACAAATTTTGCATACAATACTAAGTAAGTGAAACTGGTCTATAGTTTAGATGGTCCTCAGGGTTTCCATTCTTGTACAGTATATCGGAATGATATTAGCTCTTTTCCATTCAACAGGAACCTGTCCTTTATCTAAGGAAGCTTGAATTATGTCCCTCACTGGCTCCACTAATTGCTCTGCACACTCCTTTAAAACCCAGGCAGACATTTCATCCGGTCCCATAGCTTTCCTTACTTCAAGTCCTCTCATCGCAGATAACAGCTCATCTCTAGTTATTTCAATCTTACTAAGACCACTCTCCAGTACTCCCGCCTGTGGTTCGTCAAAACCTTCCTCTCTAGTAAAAACTGACCCCAATTTGTTATTCATTGACTTATTCAGTGACTTCCCCCCCGACCCCCAGGACACCCAAATGACCTAGGTGAGCGTTTTTTTGTTGTTTTTCCTTCATTACTAACCCATTTCATAGGTTTTCAGGAAAAACAAAAATTAAAAGTGGCTGGTCCTGGAATGTACTTTTTTATTATATCGCTTGGGGTCCAGTGGGTTAACTCACCTGCAAAGTAGTCATATCACTTTCCAGTTTCCTCTTCAAAATGCTGAGGTTCTCATTCTCCAGGGTAAGCTTTCTAACCATATCCACCGACTCAGCCAGGTCGGCTTCAGCGTTGCGACGACCACGATCCGACTGTTCGAGCAGCGTCCGGGATTCATCCATTTCAAGCTGTAGTAAAGATAGTAATAATAATAATAATGATAATGTTAATAAGGAAGTGAGATTTATGTATAACGAAGATATGAAATTATATACATATTACTGCTTGATATTGATAAGGACATGTAGTGCGTAAGAGGTGACATTCGGTGTTCAACAGACTCTCTCACTGCTCCACGACAATATTCTCTCCATTCGTCAATCTCTCCTGTAGTTTCTTCACAATCTGAAGAAATACTGTATATACATCAATCAAATATATTACATGAATAAATAAATCAACCCTGAACTGAAGAGTCAGCAATGGATAGATTCTGTAGCTGGTCGAAGGCTATGCATTGTTATTCGGTTATTCTCTTCTTACCTTCAGATTACAACTTCGTCATCAACCTAATATGTACACAAATGAGTGAATACATTGATTCAACCCTTGCCTGTATAATGCTAAGGCAACATTCAGCGTTCATCAGGCTCTCCCTCTACTTGGGGGTCACGCATTGTCAGTAGGCCAATCTCTCTTTCCACTTCTTACCCTCTGACTAAATTAACTAAATGAGTACAGTATATACTCAAGCACATGCCCTATAGCTGGGGATGGCCGAATCGAGACTGAGCCCGAACAAAAACAACATGTAATGTTCCAATTTTTAGGTCCCGGGACCACTGTCACGTTCCCTCGTACCTTGCCCTGTCTCGTCGAGTAAGTGAATTTTACAAGGGGAGTAGGATTCCTAGCCTCCTGCCCCCAGAAGGAAAAGTAGGATAGTAAAAGAGACATACGAACTTGATACATATATAAATTATTCAGATACATAAATTATTAATACATAAACAAATAAAAGCCCTTACCTGTAGGGTATTCAGACGGCGTTCAGCGTCGGAAAGATTCTCTCGCTGTTCGGCGGCCACGCACTCTCCGCCAATCAGTCTCTCCTTGTGATCCTTACCCTCCAACTGTAACTTCTTGACAAACTTCTGCAGCTCAGCGTTGGCCTTGTTGCTGTGTTCGAGTGCCACCTCCAACTCGTGGATGTCCGTTTCCATCTTCTTCTGTAAGCGCACGGCCTCCGCTTTGGCCTTGGCTTCGGTTTCCAGCGAGGATTGGAGATGCTCTACCGATCGCTGTTGACATTTGCTGCGGAGAAGAACAGAAGTTATTATTATTATTATTATAATTGTTATTGTTATTATTATTATTATTATTATTATTATTATTATTATTATTATTCACTTGTATCGTATAATGAAAGTATAGGTAGCGCCAACGAACTTGACAAAACTAGACCCCTGACCTCTTCGTAACTCAAAAGGACCTTGAGTAAACCGGCTGTAAATATCCACACCTATTTCCAGGTGGACTCTTCCCAAATGATAGAAATTTCAGCCCGATTGCTTTCATTCATTTTGAGTTGTTAGAAGATAAGGGGTCAAGATTATTGTCAAGTTCGTTGGTGCTAGCTATAGTAAAAGTTATTATAAGTTAAGGGGTCAAGATTATTGTCAAGTTCGTTGGTGCTACCTATAGTATGCTCACCGTGCATTCTCAAACTCTAACTCCTTTTCATGGATACGTTTTTCAATCTCCTGTCGAATTTGGCCTAGCTCAAGCTGTGAGCGCAGGACTTTGGTTTCCTCTTGCTCCAGCGTATTCTCGGCTTCCTCCAGAGCAGCCTGGAGTTCGTCTTTCTCCATCTCCATACGCTTGATGGTCTTCTGGGCTTCATCCAAGTGTCGGGTATTGTCGTTCATCTGATTCATGAGATGCCTAACTTCATCAGCGAGGCCCTTGTTCTCACGTCGCATGGAGTCCATGTGCTCCAGGTTCTCCTCGTAGGCGGTGCTGATCCGGAAGTTATCGGTAGCCAGGGTTCTCATTTCCTTCTGGGAGGAGTTGAGTTCCGCTCCGATATCATCTACCTTTAACTTCCACTCGCCGATGATCTTTTCGAAGTTCCGCTGCTTCTTCTCCGCTGCGGCAGCCATAGTTTGCGCTCGCTCCACCGCCACCTGCATTTCCTCCAACTCTGACACAGCACGATACTTGGTCTTCTCCAGGTTCACATTCTTTACATTAAGCTGTTCAATCTGTGCCTCTGCTTCATCCAAGCGGCAGGAGAGCTTGAGACGGGAAGCTTCAAGTTCTTCAGCACGCGCCAAGCCTTCGGACTCGTACTTGGAGCGCCACATGAGGGTTTCTGCGCTAGCCTTAGACAGGAGACGCTGCAGCTCGTTCCTGGTGTCGTGTTCTCGCATGCAGTCGATGTCGTGTTCTAGGTTGCGGTATTTGCCCAGAAGTGTTGCCCGGAGCTGCAAAGAAAATAGGAGTCAATGGAAAGATGGTAACTTAAGATACTAATTCAAACTAAGATATGTTTTTATACTCCCAGGCGGACTTGAAACACGGACAGTCAGGATAAGTGTCCATGCTATAATTCACTACACCACGGCGTCATGCATTTCCGCCGTGGTGTAGTGGATTAAAGTATGGACACTCGTCGTGACTGTCGGTGGTTCGAGTCCGGCTGGGAGTATAAAAACATTTAGTAACTCACATGTATTTGTGAGATATATTTGAACCCAAGATATATTATATTACTATGTGGCTTCATTATCACCAAGTTACTATAGGTAGCGCCAATGAGCTACCAATTCCCTCACTTAAGATCCACACCAGACATGTCAAAACTATTTTGCAGAATCTCTCGGTAGATAAGGCTCCTGGTCCAGATGAAATTCCTCCAATAGTACTTAAGAATTGCTCCTTGGTGCTCGCTCCTGTATTGGCAAAATTTTTCCGTCTGTGTACTCATACCTCATGCTTCCCAGTACCCTGGAAAGAAGCAAACATCCATCCAGTTCCTAAAAAAGGTGCCTCTTCAGATCCATCAAACTACAGACCAATAGCTATAACTTCCACTCTTGGTAAAGTCTTTGAAATTATATTAAATAATCACATAATTAAGCATCTTGAGAATAATAAATTAATCAGTGATAGGCAATATGGTTTTAGACGATGTCGATCAACTGCAGACATGCTTTGCCTTCTTACGCATCAAATCAACCAAGCTACAGACCAACATGGTGAAACACATACAATAGCACTGGATATATCAAAGGCATTTGATAGAGTCTGGCATCAATCCTTATTGTCGAAGATGTCACACTACGGCCTTGCATCATTAGTTCCACTAATTTCTTCTTATCTTCATAACAGAAAAATATGTGTAATGGTAGATGGCCTTTATTCTCAATTTCACTCAATAAATGCTGGTGTTCCCCAGGGATCAGTTTTGGCCCCAATTCTGTTCCTCATTCATATCAATGATCTCATATCTACCACTCATAATCCAATACATTCCTACGCAGATGACTCAACACTCCACAGTTCCTTCACATTTACCAATTCTGTCACCCAACCCGATCTTATAAATTCAAAAATAAACACTGCAATTTCTCTGAACCAGGACCTTTCTAGAATTAATGGATGGGGACAAAAGAATCTAGTTTCCTTTAATGCACAGAAAACCAAGTACATTCAATTTTCTAACCGACAGAATCTCACTGACTCCCATATATTTTTTAATGATGTAAATATTCCCACTTCCCCTAGTATTGACATTCTCGGTGTAACATTAACTTCTAACTTGAGCTGGACACATTATGTTAGAAGCATTGCTAAGAATGCCTCTAAAAAACTGGGACTCCTGTACAGAGTTCGAGAATTCTTCACTGACGAGCAGTTGGCCGTGATATATAAAAGTCATGTGCGTTCTCAGATGGATTACTGTTCACCTCTGTATTTACCTATTTGTATTTACCTATTTGTAGTTTACAGGAATTGAGCAGCGCTCGTGTTGTCCTGTCTTAGTTACTTTATAATCAATCCATTTTACTTAGACAAGTATCGTAATGGATATTCCCAGTTCCCAGTATTTTGGACTAACATATCATAACTTATGTTGCCCTATTTCCATATTTACTTTTATCCAACCTAGATTTGAACATGTTAATGTTCCTCGCTCTCACCACCTCCTCCTCCAAGTTGTTCCAAGTCTCTATACTCCTATATGGGAAGCTGAATTTCTTTGTGTCCTTACGACATCTGCCCTTCCTCAGCTTAAACTCGTGCCCTCTTGTCCTTCCATTATCCCTCACGAATAGATCTTCCCTATCTACTCGTTCCAAACTTTTTACTCCCTTGAACATCGTTATTAAGTCGCCTCGTTCCCTTCTCTCTTTCAAGGTAGGCAGTTGTAGTGTCTTAAGTCTTTCCTCATATGTCAACTCCTTCAATCTGTGGGGTGGAAGTGGAGTGGTTGCATTGAGGCAGTTGGACAAAATTCAAAATAAAGCTATTAGATTAATCAATAACCCTGCAATCACACAGGACCTTCCTACATTATCCATACGAAGAAACGTTGCATTCCTTGCATTATTCTACAGATATTTTCACAGCAATTGTTCCGAGGAACTTGCTTCAATTGTGCCGCCTCTCCACATCTTTCCCCGTAGAACTAGGGCAGCTGAGAGCGCCCATGAATTTACACTTTCTCCTCCACAATGCAGAACTTCTGCTTATCAGAATTCATTTATCCCCAGAGCTACTACTCTTTGGAATTCACTTCCCTCAAATTGCTTTCCACAAACTTACAATCTACAAATGTTTAAATCCAGTTGTTACAAACATTTTATGAATGGAGGATGCCTTTAGGCACATGGACCTTTTTGTTTTATCTGTGTTTTCCTTCCTCCGTTCATTGTCTCTTAAAAAAAAAAAAAAAAAAAAAAAAATTATTGACCTCTCTTGTTACCTTACTCTTCGGTGTTTGGCACTCTAGTGATTTAAGGGCAGACTGACCGTTTGTTTGGTCTATTAATACATTTATTCATATATTTTTTTTAGTTTCCTCCCTAGACCTCCATCAAGTTTAGAAAAACACCCCCTAGACCCCCCTTCAAGATAAATTTTTACATTTTTAGGTAGAAAAAATCTCCGGGCGAAGGCCGGTTCCTCTTAGAATAGTAGGCTTGCTATCGCTCGCCAGGAAATAATCGACACCTAAATGGCACGAAAGGTCTTAAAATTGACAACGAAATGGGACGAAAAGTGTTAAAATCGCCAAACTAATGGGCCGAACGTCTTATAACTTCAAAATTAGTGGGGCTAAACATTAGGGAGAAGGGGGTCCAGAAAAACGGTCTGCCTCCCCTTAACCAATTCAAGAAGATAATATTTTAGTTGTTGTTTTTTCACTTTCTTTTGACTATCATTGTTATTAAATATTTGAAGGATCTCTAGAAATCAAATGGGCAAACACGATCCCTGTTAACATTTAGACTCTCCCAGGTCATCGAGGTACAGTTGCGCTAATAAGTGATGTCTCGGCACCAAGTATATTTTGATCAATAATTGGTATCAGCAATATCTAAGCTTCATTTCTTCATATCGAGTGAAATATATAAACATGTTCCTACACATACCCACCTTATTCAACATTTGACAGACATTCATGCAACACAGAGCGAGCCAAACGCAATGACAGCTGGGACATGACTTACCGTATTAGCGCGACTGTACTAGAGGTTATAATGACGGGAATAGAATGGGTCGTCAGTTCTCCAGTCTCTGTATCATGAAGTGTCTCCAGCAAGCACTTGAGAATACTGTGAAAGACAGGTGGGGGGAGGGAGGGGGGGGGGGGGGGGTTGTCTACTGTTTACCTATTGTGACGCACCCAGTGCGTGGCAACGCAACCTGATTGTACTCCTTGGTACTCCACTGTACCGCCCGTACCACTGTACCGTGCTGGCTGCCTATATTGAGTGTGACAACGTATAACTATGTTCTTTGTATCTCTGCAAAGGTCTCGTCATGTGCTAACCAGTGGTGGGTTTTGTTTTAAGCCATGTCGAGACCTTCCATTTAATATGTAGTATCAATAGAGAAGTTGATAGATAAGACAATGGGAGTTCAGAAAGAGAGAGTGAGTTAGGCTTCAGAGCGAGAGGGTAGCAATGCGCCACGCTGCCGGGGGGGTGGTTGCCAGACGTATGGACTGGTTGGCAGCCTTGCGCTTATAGCTAGGCACGACAGGGTTGGTAGTCCATTGCCGCCTGCCTATGCTGCCTGGGCTGCCCATGTTGTCGTACTGCACATTGCCTGGAGGCTCGCTGTGTGTTCCATGATCAGGTTGCCTAGAACCTTTGAGATTCTAACATCCCTTGCCCTCTCTCCCAACTTCTCACGGTTGCACTCTTTCTCTCTGACGACATTACTCTCATTTCATTCTTCTCTCTATTTAAATGCATAACCTTCCCTTGAGGTCCTAAAGGAGTTTCAGCACTCACCTCTCGTATTACTCTTAGGACAAGCATATATTTACATGTATTAGATTTAAGGGGTTAATGTGAACAGCGATCTTCTTGATGAGGATAGTTGGTGAACGTTCTACATGTTCACGAGTTATATGCCCAGCTCCTCATCCAATTTGTGACTAGACTAGTGCCATGTGTAAGAGCCCGACCATGCCCAGGAGTTGTCTGTAGAGGGGCGAGGACTTAGCCTTGATTTGCCTACCGAGCCAGGAGCGAGTGTAGTACCAGAGACTACAGCTCGCTCGTAGTGCCGGTATAGTAGAGTAACGTAATTTATCTGTCCTTGTGTTCTCTGCAGTCTTTTCCTGGGTTCTCGCTTTCGGTGCTGGGACTCGTTGTTCCTGTGACTTGGCCTGCTAGCTAGAACACATGGGGATGATGAGTGGGTTATATCTTTATTTTACTATGCATTGCAGCTCTCTTTAAGTTTATGTATGTAACACTTTACAATACACATTACTCACACACAAGACAACACTATTAATACTTTCATGTATCAATTAACTGCACTGTCGTTTTGCTGCTGTGTCCGGAGTTCTGTTGCGTAGGGCGCATACGGACTCAGAGGGGAGACAGAGTGAGAGAAGCGAAGTAGCCTATGCGGTAGTAGGCTACCGGCGCAGTACTGTTGCCTGCAACCTTTTAGTTATTCCAAGTATAGATTCATTCTTATAATAAGTGACTACTATTTATGTTCCTTCCATGTGTATTATTAGGTATCTACTGGATCATGAACATCTTGTATGCTACATGCTAGTGCATGTTAGTAGGGGACAGTTATTCTAGTGCACGCGCTTTCAAGTAGGCGTGTACATTTGTCATTTAGCATTTCACTGTCATACCTTTAGCCTGCTTCTATTCTACATTATTAGAGGCTTAATATTAACGTAGTTTCTTGAGTATTGCATTTCTTTAGTAATAACGTAACCTATAAATGTCTGAGGGAGTTTAGCCTCATAGCCTACCCCTGTTGTACACTTTCGCCGAGTTAAGGTACCTCGTTACCATAGACGATAACTCTGTAGGGCGTTGGTGCTTTTGTTGTCTGGAGCATATAGTATTTGGGACTGGAATCGAGCGTGTCGTTGTCACATAAGCCATTTCTGTCCTACGATCAAGAATCCCGAATATGTATTGCCGATCCAGCCGTAACAAAATGGCGACCTTGCACAAGATTCAGTAGTATCCTATCACATGTTTTTTGGAGAACTATTCTATGCTACCTAGTAGAGCTGGCTAGAATTTTCTTGCATATTGGAGGAATTTTTATTGTGTCATTATTGTATTGGTGGACTTGCAGATTGTTTCGTTGGGGGTGTCTAGAGTAGAGTCATTCAAGCATCTTTAACATTTTGTGAGTCGAGACTGCAATTAGTAATAAGCACTTCTTTTTTTTTATGAACAGCAATTGTATAACCAGCACTATGTCTAATGACTCATCATTTACGGGGGAGGATAACACGGTACAGCCTAGTGACCAGCAAGTACAACAGATATTTAGGGAGGGGAGTGTTATAAGTGGAGAGAGGGATGCCCGGGCATTTTTGCAGACACCTTTGACCGAACAGCGCCTGCAGGCTATTGATTGTTACGGTCTTCGCTGTTTAGCCACGGTTTTGGGGCGGGACTGTCCTGACAGTTGGCCCAAGAAGAATTTGGTGGCATGTTTGTTGGGTGATGGCGATGGGGCGGTGGGTGGAGTGGGGTCTTGGGGGGTTCCCTCCAAGCCTCCATTCCACTCTACCCCTGAGCTGGGCCCTCAGCCAGCGAGGCTTAGCACGATGCAGCAGGAGGGTTCTCAATGGCAAGCTGGCTTACCCGTAAACACGTCTCGGTGTGGATCCCCCATTTTGTGCTCTCCCCCCCCAGGCCTGTCTCCTGAGATGTTATTTCAGCTAGAACTAGCTAAGCTTAAGTTGCAAGAGAGTCAACAGTCTAGTATAGAACGCATAGAGGTTGCTAGAATCCAAGCCAATCAGGATGCAACCAGGTACCAGGCTGAAATGGATGTCGAGAAGTCTAGAGTAGAGACCACGGGGCGTCATCTCGGTGGTGGGCACCGGGTTACAGACTCACTTTCGCATTTAATTAAGTTAGTACCCGCATTTGATGAGACAGCAGTGTCTGAGTTTTTTGCTCGTTTCGAAAAGAAGTGTCGTGAGTATGACTGGCCGGAGGTTAAATGGGCAGCATTAGTTTCATCACGTCTAGTGGGTAAGGGGTTGAAAGCCTACGATGCACTGTCACTGGACGAGAGTGTCGTGTATGGACTGGTGAAGGAGGCTGTGCTCCGGGCCTACGAACTGCAACCCGAAACTTATAGATTGAAGTTCCGTGGCGTGAATATGAAGAGCGACGTCAGTTTTATGGAGCACGCACGGGACTTAACAGATGCATGTAATAACTGGTTTCGGTCCGAGCACGCAGAGTCGGCTGAGGAAATTAAGCAACTTTTCTATCTGGAACAGTTTTACAAATGTACTGGAACCGATCTAACGCTGAACATTAAGGAAAAATGTCCCAAGACAGTAGAGGAGGCTGCCAAGATGGCAGACTTCAGATTATCATTGATTCGTGGTTGCGGTGCCGCTCAGAGGGCTGAGTCAGGGCAGAAGGGGCGCTATACCCCACCCACCAGAGTTTTCGATAATAACAAATCCTATGACACACATAACCACACTAAATGCATTGCACCTAATAACACCTACAAACACAAGCCTCTCCCGTTTACTAAAGGTCAGGCCCCTTCTTCGCCCGCACAAGGGAAGAAGCCCATTGGGGATGTGAAATGTTACAAATGTCAGAAGCTAGGCCATTATTCACGTGAGTGCCCTAGTAACACTCCCGCTAAGCCGGTGTCATTGGTTCACAGTATCGGTGTGTCTCTGAAGGCTGCAGCAACTGCCCGGGGTAGGTTGTCAGCAGCTGAGGCACACGCGGTAAAGAAGCGTACGGAAGGCTCGACACCTGTCCGGGACACTTTCTGTAGCCATCGGGGACACGGGTTTGTGAGCTGGGGGAGTGAACTACGGAGGGTTGACTTGCTGAGGGATACGGGGGCTTCGCAAACTTTGTTGAGGAACTTCACAGGGAAACCGATAAATGCGGCCAGAGTTGTTGTGGTGCAGGGTATAAATGCTACGAGGTCATACCCACTTGTGAGGTTGGAGTTGAGAGTGGGAGAGGTGTGCAGGGAGCTGGATGTAGGGATCGTTGAGTGTTTGCCAGTTGAGGGCGTCGACCTTCTTCTCGGCAACGACTTTGCGGTGCCCACTTCCGGGACTCCACCCTTAGTCGTTGCCGAGAGGGCGGCCGACGTGGATGGTGAGAATCGGGAATGGGTTGGGAGGTGCCAACAGGATGAGATGGCCTGTGTGGTAACCCGATCTCGCTCTGCGGCTCCTGCACAGCCTAGCACTCAACCTCGGGG
Source organism: Lithodes maja (assembly GCA_037953745.1). Taxonomy (NCBI): domain Eukaryota; kingdom Metazoa; phylum Arthropoda; class Malacostraca; order Decapoda; family Lithodidae; genus Lithodes; species Lithodes maja. The sequence goes on along the minus strand of JBAKBP010033709.1, from coordinate 4,118 downwards.
ACAGTGGAGGAAGGATCAGGAGAAGGTTGCTAAGGGCAGGAAAAGGGACATTGATTCTGCTGCACTTCTCGGTGATTCGGTACTTGGACCTATAATAAACACGGGAGTTGACTCTGGCCCAGATATGGTGTGTAACAAGGCAGAGTTGGGTAAGACTTCGCGTGAGGCAAGAGCTGTAGCGAGAGCCACTAAGGCAGTAGAGCCTACTAGCCGGGGTAATGTCTTATTACAAAACCATCTTGATGCATTGACGCCCAGGGACATTAGTGAGCAGCAGCTGCAAGACGCTAGCCTAGCTCGTTATAGCAATGGTGCCATAGAGTTGGAGGAAGATGGGGATGCGAAGCCGGGAGATTTCTTTAGGCTCAACAGGATATTGTACCGCAGATTTCTAGACCCCAAATCGAAGTGGGAGGGCGGTGCGAGGGTAGTAGACCAGGTGGTTGTTCCAAATAAGTATAGAGAGTCCTTATTGTGTCTGGCGCATGATGTGCCGGTGGCGGGTCATTTGGGGGTAACAAAAACATTGGCGGCATTGGGCAGGTTTTTCTGGTGGCCTGGGGTCAAGGCTGATGTCTGTGCATGGGTGGCTGGGTGTGCGACCTGCCAGACAACGGGGAAGCCTAACCAGACCATCCCGAAGGCACCTTTGTTTCCCATACCTGTCACCGGGCCTCCGTTCAGCAAAGTTGTAGTAGATTTGGTTGGCCCTTTCCCGCCTACTAGTAGTGGCAATAAATTCCTGTTGACAATCATGGATGTGGCTACGAGATACCCGGACGCATACCCCATGAGAAACGGCTCGGCAAAGGCAGTTGTTAAAAACTTATTATTGTTCTGTTCCCGTTATGGATTTCCACGTGAGGTGCAGTCAGACCAGGGGAGCAATTTTACATCCAAATTGTTCAAGCAAACCCTTCAGTTGCACGGTATATGTTCTGTAGTGTCGTCAGCCTACCATCCCGAGAGTCAGGGAGTCTTGGAGCGGTGGCACTCGACCCTGAAGAGTATGCTACGCTGTTACTGTGCAGAACATGACACTGATTGGGATTTGGGTCTGCCGTATGTTCTGTTCGCTGCACGTGAAGTCCCAGGAGAGAGCCTGGGGTTCAGTCCAAATCAACTAGTCTTTGGCCATAATGTGAGAGGACCTTTAAGTATGGTGAAAGAGATCTGGGAGGGCGAAGAGAAGCCGGGGTCTGTACTTAAATATATCCTTGAGAGCCGGGAGAGACTTATAGGTTGCATGGCAGTGGCAGGTAATAACTTGGTTAATGCACAGGCGGTCATGAAGCACCAGTATGACGCCAAGGTGAAGCTTCGGGAGTTTTCGGTGGGTCAGGAGGTAATGTTGCTTTTACCTTTGCCTGGACACCCCCTTTCTGCCAAGTTTATTGGGCCGTATGTGGTGGCTAAGAAACTGTCCGACCTTGATTATCTCGTTGCAACACCTGACCGTAGAAAAAAACATCAGTTATGTCATGTTAACCTCATGAAAGAGTATGTGAGACGCCCCTCAGAGCCTCTCACTGTCCCTGTGCTGGCCTGCAGCGGCCAGGGTGGAGAAGGAGGTGGGGACAGTCATGCTGCTGAGGAGGATAGCTGGGACTGTGTCATTTCCGCGGAACAGTGGGCGGGGAATACTGAACAAGAGGCTAGGCAAGCTGTAAGTCACCTGCCTGAGCACCAGGGTGCTGCTGTCCTAGGCCTGTTCAGGTCATACCCCTCTGTTTTCGCCGAACACCCAGGTCTCACTACTCAGGTAACGCACGACGTGGACGTCGGTGATAATGTGCCCTTCAAGTCAGTGCCCTACCGTGTGCCCCCGGTAAAGTTGCCAGCTTTACGGGAGGAGTTAAAGTACATGGTTGAGAGAGGGATGATCACTGAAGGTTATGTGAAGTGGACATCACCCGTCACGTTGCAGCCAAAACCTGACGGCAAGGTGCGGTTCTGCATAGATTTTCGTAGGCTAAATGGCTTGACCACTACCAACCCTTACCCTTTGCCTCGAGTTGACGACAGCGTGGACAAGATAGGGAATGCAAAGTACCTTACTAAAATTGATCTTGTAAAAGGCTACTGGCAAGTACCCCTGTCGGACCGAGCTAAGCAAGTTTGTGGTTTTGTGGTAGATGGCAAGACCTACCAATGTAACGTAATGCCTTATGGGCTTAAGAACGCACCTGCCACGTTTCAGAACCTGATGAACGATATTTGTGACGAAATCCCTAACTGCACGGTCTACCTTGATGACGTGATAGTGTATGATGACGATTTTGAAAATCACCTAAGGCACTTAGAGACCCTGTTTGGGAAGTTGCACGATGCTGGGCTGGTGGTGAACCTGAGGAAGTGCGAGTTTGTAAAGGCTACTGTGCAGTATCTTGGCTTCGTGGTCGGGTTAGGCCGGGTGTGCCCCCCCCTGAGCAAGATACAGGCTATCAATATGTTTCCCAGGCCCACCACTAAGCGCCAGGTCATGCGGTTCCTAGGTATGATAGGCTATTATAGGCGCTTCATCCGGGGATACTCTACTGTCTTAGCACCGTTAACTGATCTACTGTCGAAGTCAGTGAAGTTCTGTTGGGCTGCGGAGTGTCAGAGGGCTTTCGACCTAGTCAAGCACCTGCTGTGTACACATCCGATTTTGAGAGCCCCAGACTTCTCCAGGAGTTTTCAGCTGGCGACTGATGCCAGCGGTGTGGGTGCCGGGGCAGTGTTACTGCAGACTGATTCCGAGGGCTTGGAACACCCAGTGAGCTTCTTTTCTCGCAAGTTTAATTCGGCACAAAGGAATTACTCGACTATAGAGAAGGAGCTTCTTGCTATCGTTTTGTCGCTCAAACATTTCGAAGTTTATGTTCCAGCCTACGGCCCGGTAGTGACGATTTATACGGACCATCATCCCTTGAAATTCCTAAATCAGTTTCACAATCGGAATATGCGGTTGACCAGGTGGTCCCTAATGCTCCAAGAGTATAATCTCAACATTCAGCATATTGCCGGGAGTGAGAACGTGATAGCAGATTGTCTATCAAGGGTTGATGATCCAGGATAGTCGTGCACGGTGTGTGGGTTGAGCAGGAGTAAAATTAGGCTATCATAACGCCGTCCAAAAAGATTATAAAACAATAAAATAAACGAGAATTTTTTTTTTTAGTTTTGTAAGTCTTTATTGTTGTAGCATGATGCATGCGATATTGTGTTTTATGTATAATTCACACTTCAGTTGTTGTGCACCTTTTGCAATTAGTGGCAGCTAAGGGTAGCAGGTCGGTTGGTTGCCTGTCAGATTTTGATAATGCTTCTAAGGTCGATTATCTAAAATCTTGGGGGGGCTGTGACGCACCCAGTGCGTGGCAACGCAACCTGATTGTACTCCTTGGTACTCCACTGTACCGCCCGTACCACTGTACCGTGCTGGCTGCCTATATTGAGTGTGACAACGTATAACTATGTTCTTTGTATCTCTGCAAAGGTCTCGTCATGTGCTAACCAGTGGTGGGTTTTGTTTTAAGCCATGTCGAGACCTTCCATTTAATATGTAGTATCAATAGAGAAGTTGATAGATAAGACAATGGGAGTTCAGAGAGAGAGAGTGAGTTAGGCTTCAGAGCGAGAGGGTAGCAATGCGCCACGCTGCCGGGGGGGTGGTTGCCAGACGTATGGACTGGTTGGCAGCCTTGCGCTTATAGCTAGGCGCGACAGGGTTGGTAGTCCATTGCCGCCTGCCTATGCTGCCTGGGCTGCCCATGTTGTCGTACTGCACATTGCCTGGAGGCTCGCTGTGTGTTCCATGATCAGGTTGCCTAGAACCTTTGAGATTCTAACATCCCTTGCCCTCTCTCCCAACTTCTCACGGTTGCACTCTTTCTCTCTGACGACATTACTCTCATTTCATTCTTCTCTCTATTTAAATGCATAACCTTCCCTTGAGGTCCTAAAGGAGTTTCAGCACTCACCTCTCGTATTACTCTTAGGACAAGCATATATTTACATGTATTAGATTTAAGGGGTTAATGTGAACAGCGATCTTCTTGATGAGGATAGTTGGTGAACGTTCTACATGTTCACGAGTTATATGCCCAGCTCATCATCCAATTTGTGACTAGACT
>JBAKBP010033708.1:0-21551 GCA_037953745.1 Lithodes maja | reverse complement strand
CACCTTGCGCACCTTTGCTGCCGATGGTATAGTTTCACTTCAGACAGTAGAGGAGCTTTTCAGTGATGAAAACTTGCTCATTTATATAGTGCACGCTCTGCAAAATCGCAAATCTAGTAAGAGACTCGCTGAACAAATGCCAACTCATGAAGGTGCTGTCAAGATAATTAAAGATAATGTTAAGTGTGAGATCTCCTCTATCTTCAGGGGGGAGGCATTACAAACGGTATTGGTAAATTCTGTGAAAAGAGGATGGTTAAAGGCCTACAGAGATGTTCACCATGGTGTTTTGGTACAACCCCTGCTCCAATCCGATATTGTGAGGAAAGCACAAGCTCTTGGAGTGAATGTGACCGAGGCAACGTTCGACCAGGTATATAAAAACTACCATGCCGATTCCGGGCTAGTGCGTAATGCGTGTCAGATTCACGACTGCCCTTTCTTTCTGATCCCAAATCGTACATTCAATCAACACCTCACTGTAGCCCGTCAGATGTATACAGAATTCCCACATGCAGCGCACCAAAGTGTTTATAATGATCGCAAAATGGACAATTCTATTATGATGTCCAACTTGGAGGAGGGTACCCATAGCCACTCTCGTAAATCCATCCCTCGAACAATCATCGCATCCCTTGAAGGCCAGTTAATCGAATTGAAGAAGAGTTACAATGCTTTAGAGCTTATAAAGCTATTGTAGCATTGCGGTAGCGAGCTTTGTAAATAAAATAAATGTTTTTATTCACAAACTTCGGAGGGAGATCACTAGGCAGAGATTTTGATGCAGTTGGGGAAAGAAAATAGTTTCAGCGTTATGTCAATTTTGGTTTTCTCTTTTAGGCCATATTATTCAAGTATGAGGGGATAATATTCGGGAGGTAGACAAATATCGTTAATTTGGTAACCCATACAATAGTGGTTTCGGGACTTTCGGAAATGAAAGTTTGCATGGATGGATATAGTATATTCACTATTGTATGGTGGTAGCCAGTGTATTAGCGGCTTACCCCCACCAATATAAGATTGTGGTCGAATGTAAATGTGAGTTCGACCCATTTATCGCCGACACCGGTCACCGCCAACATCTTAGTGATGATAGGGTTGCAGATCTGTTCAATTTGTGTCTGCCTGCGTGTAACACTCTGCCATTTCGATCACCTCCTTGTAACTCGCGGGTGAATTGGGCTGTGTAGCGGTACACCAACTGCTTCCAATGTGGGATATATAGGCGCTCCAATGTATGGAAAATAGAAGCCCCTCTTGAGTAGGTGTAAGAATAAAAAGGTACGAGACCCTCTATATTCAGTGGCGCTATGACTGTTTTGGTGTCAAATTTCAAAGATACGCACACCCTATTATTGGGGTAATGGAATGAGGTATGAGGTATGGAATGGTATGAGGTGTGGTAGAATAAAGTATTCCACCGGCACATTTTTTATCGAAACTATCCATCATGGTTTTATTCATTAATAATTGTTCATATCTGTGATGTTTAAAATCAAGCCATGTGTAGAGAAAGGTTCCTGCCGAGTTTTATCATTGAGACTGGGCAGACGCAAATACGCTAGTTTATTCTATATATATAAAGTGGATGTGATTTCATTGGTATGGAAAAGGATTTTTTATCCACTGGATATATTCTCTTGATATTTAACTGATTTCTTCTTCTTCACCTTCATAGTGTAAAACTCCCGGATATGAGTACAGTGGAGGCGGGGCTTTGATATTTAACCGATTTCTTCTTCTTCACCTTCATAGTGTAAAACTCCCGGATATGAGTACAATGGAGGCGGGGCTTGGTGAACAATATAAAAAGGCCGGATACATTTAGTATGATACCATTCCCATCTGAAGAATGTCTACGAGAAGATTGTTTTGGTCAAGTCCCATATGAGATGATGGAAGAATATAGGTGTCGGACACCACCACCACCACCACCACCGTCACCGTCGGCCCCCCCCCGAGGAGGAGAATGAAGATGAGGAGCTCTACACCTTAATTGTTAAGGTAATTTAACAATTATTGTTTCCATTAATTTATTTGTATAGTGTTTATGGATTAATTTAATTTATTATATATATATATAGACTGAATTCATATACAGTGTTCTATCTTTAGGATGAACTAGAATGGACAATGTATTATTGATGTTAACCCGTGTAGGTGTCTATGTATTTTTGACCATTTTCTATACTCCCAAAATGATTCCCTTTCTCGAGGAGACTCATATACTTCGGAATGAATCTTTTCTTGGGTGGGGATAAGTCATAAAATCAAGAGAAGAACTTTCAATTTCAGTTTAGTAAATGTAACGATTTTGACTTTATATTATATTTTTTTCAGTTGTAATATGTTTAGTTTTTACCATTCACCTCTTTCTTCAAAGCACGCTGGATTGAGATGTAGATGACTGAGACACGGAGGTAATATATTATATCTCGGCTAAATTTATATAATTTATAATTTATTATTCTTATATTACAGGGGATCCAACATTGTAACATCCTAGATGTCCGAGGAGCAAGCCACCGGAGCGGTCATACCTGTTTAGAAGTTAAGCCAATGAGCGTCCCTGTCCTCGTGTCTGATCCAAAAACATATTGATCGCAAAAAGGGTGATTCTATTACAATTTCCAACTTATAGAAGGGTACCTATAGCCGCTCTCATCCCTCGGAAAATCATGGCACCCCTTGAAGGCCAGTTAATTGAATAGAAGTGTTTCTATTCTTTAGAGCTATATAAAGCTATTACAGCATTGTAGAAGCTTTGTAAATAAAATACTAAATTTAGACACTGTATATCTATCTCCCTCTTATGGATGGATGGATGGTAGTAGGCACCTATAACCGCTCTCAATATAATGAATCACCATGAAGAGTAGAGTTTGAATAGGTAATAAACAATAACTAGAACATAGACGTCCCTGTGGCAAAGAGCCAGTTGTTCCCTGTGGCAAAGAGCCAGTTGTTCCCTGTGGCAAAGAGCCAGTTGTTCCCAGAATTATGGTGATAATTCGTTATTGTAGAACTGCGCTAGCTTTGTAAATAAAATAACTAGATCTAGACGCTGGATAATCCCCCTTACGGAACCGCTCTCAATCAATCACCACTCCCTTATGGATAGTAGAGTCTCTACTCTCAATACAAAGGTAATAATTCATCATTGTAGAACTTACACATCTATCTTTAATTCGTCATTGTAGAACTTACACATCTATTTTTAATTCGTCATTGTGGAACTTACACATCTAACTTTGTAAATAAAATACTAAATCTAGACTCCCTTATGGATGGTGGGTACTTTAGCCTCTTAAAGGTGGAATCCAGGGGTGAAAGAAAAAGTAGGTTTAATGTAGGGTCATAACTTGTCATGAATATACCTGTACTTTAATATGTAGGCTATATGGACAAAGTGTATTCAGAGGGGAGGAGTGTTGCAGAGAGAGAAGCTGTTGCAGCGGCTTTGTTGGGTGTGTTATTGTTCTGTATACTTGTACTAAATCTTTCCTTATCTTCCTTGTAGTGATCTCTGGGTCTAGGAAACTATACGTGGCCCGGCTCTCCTTACACCGCTGGGTTCTTCGACAGGAACCAAGCCAGTTGTCTCTTCAGGCAAGGTCAGCACGAAATTATTATTTTTAGTTAAACAAAAATCACTTCACAGGAGCAATATTATCAGCTACATGGATCAGAGCCTTGAATCTGCTATAAAATATAAATCCTATTTTGATTGATTTTGCTTTTTATTAATATCAGTTAGAGACAGACATTTATGCAATTTTTTGAAGTTTTGGGATACAATAGTATACATTCAGGTGTTAGATTACAATGGGTGTACAGTACCAATTATGGCTCATGACTGTAAATTAGTATTCTAGAAGTTCTTTGATTCACTAAAGATTGGTTGTTGTTGTTCCCTAAGCTGCCTGGCCGAACAGCCCCGAGTCCCTAAGGAAGGCCATGGCCACGGTCGGGCTTTCCCACAGAGCTCTCAAGGAGTGTAGATTGTGTTGTTGGCATAAGTGATTGTGTGAAATGCAGTCTTCTAGGATGTGTTTAATGGTATGGGGTGCTGTGTTACATCCTGGGCAGGTGTCGATGCCGGAATCATCCAGTCTCTTCTGATAGCTCAGAAGAGCTGGATGGTGCCCGCATCTCAGCCTGGCCAGGTGGACTATGTCCTCGCGAGGAAGGGAGGATTCAGAAGGATGGATTTCGGGAGGTCGTGCCTGCAGCTGCGTGTTGTCTATGAGTGATTGGATGGAACTGCGAGAGATAGGAGTATGGATGTGCTTCTGGAAGCTGGTTTGGGGTGGGCAGGGAGGGAGAGAAGACAGTATTTGTGTGTGATACCGTGTGCTGGGTGTTGTTTTGATATTTCTTGGTGTCTGTGGGTGTGTTGCCATGTAGTGTAGTGGATTGGTTTAAGCATGTTTAAAAGGCATAAATATAATTTATATTTTAAATCTTGATTACAGTAGTCCATCAACATACTAAACAAATTAGTTTTATAAATTTTAAGAGGGATAAGGCTGTATTATTTCCAATTATAAATCAGACTACCGTAGATTGAGTTTATATACAGTAAGTATATATTATTTGATGAAGATGTTTTACTTAGTTATATTTCTTTTGCAGGTAAGGAGGATTGGGCATTAACGATAATCCAAAGTTTCTCGGATTCAGTTCTTAATCTAAACATAATGCAGTTATCCCGGTGGACGCTTAAGTATTCTTCAGAGCGGTCGTCCTCTTATTAACCTATTCAGCATTTAATCTACCTTTAATCTAATATACTTTTAATTTGTGGTCTGTAATGGAGCTTAAAGCAATTGTTATGATCCATAAACTTGCTAGGTCTTGCCGCTCTGAAATATTCTTTCTTTCTACTGTGTTCCCTTAAAAGCTGCGTTGTGTTAGCCATTGCGTCGTTAGCTACTCCGTTGTGTTAGCCATTGCGTCGTTAGCTACTCCGTTGTGTTAGGTATTGCGATATCTTAGCTACTGCGATGTTAGCTATTGTGATACCTTCTCTACCGCGTTTTCTTCTCTCCAGAGTCGTTTTCTACCTATGCACTGTCTTTTAAAAATTGTAAAGCGTTCACTGGGAGAAACTGATAAATAATTTGCCTAGGCCTAACGAGAAATTCCTAAGAATTATCGTGGCTGTTCATAAAACATCGATTCACTCGCCGCTGGAACTCCACACATCTGCAAAGGATACCACCAAACTTCTGAAGACCCAACTACTACAGCTTCGAGAGACTCATACAGCTCCTAGACACCCCTACAGCTCCCAGACTTCATTACGAAGAATGCTTCGTATACAAACCACAGATCCTACTCATCCTGTGTCAAGGTGGGAAGACCCTACCCCCCCCCCCCCCCCCCCCCTGTCTCTCCCGTCGAGTATTAAGCCACTTTCACACATTCACGATGATGGTCCCGATGTTCCCCGATTTGATACGGGACACAACGTGGTGCAATCCCCAACGTGTGTCGGGGTCGTCGGGGAGCATCGTGTTTACCCGTGGTGCGGGACGTGGCAAATCGGGCTTGGCCACCAAAGGTTTGGATTTCTTCAAAAATTTCGCACCATGGACTTTTAGCGTGGTACCATCGGGTAAGTCGGTAAGTCGGGTACAACGTGTCGATGACGTGGGTCTGGCATGTCTACATCCGGTTTCATCGGCATCGACGTGGCGGCGTCGGGGTATAAATAGTTATAATATATTACAGTAAAAGTCATGTAATCCGAATGGCAACGGACCGACAGTGCTTCGGATTAGTGGAGTATTCTGACAACACTATAAATACGCACATGATGAATAAATAAAGACCTGGTATGGTATACGGTAGGCCTATACCGTATATACCGTATATAATATTCCATAATCAACTTATATCAAACGAGTTAATAAGTTCAAATGAAAAATCAGTGTACCGGTATGATTACCGAAACACGTGTGTGTTAATTGTCGAGTGAGTGTGTGTGCGTGTGCGTGTGTGTGCGTGTGTGTGCGTGTTATTGTTCTTGTGTGGCTATATCGACCGCCACTGATACACGGTATGCAATAAATGTTATTATAATAATAGCTCTATGGAATTTAATTTAATTTTACCTAATACAGTAGTGTTTATAATAGTAAAAGCCAAAGGAAATACTAAGTGTTATTGATTAATTTAACACAAGGTAGTGTTTGTGTGGGTAGATGGGTTTAGATAGAGGAGATTGTTCCTGTGTTTTCGACGATTCCATCCTTACACAAGCTATGTTTATATCGATCCTTTTGCACAAGATAGGTTTATATCAATACATTTTACCTTCCACAATTAGAGAAAATATTATTCATCACGAAGTGTAGCCTACCTGTGGAGATTAAACGCACTGTTATATTATATACTATAATTTATGAGATATACCGGTACCGGTATATCGTTTTTTTATCGTTATTTTTATTTGCATAATAAATCACAACAATTTTTTCCGCTGAACATAATGGCGGTGTTTAGAATATGCTATCATCAATATTGGATTTTATAGAAATAAATCTATAACGATAGTTTTTTGTTTTTATAGAATCCCAGCCGCACCAAAATATTCGCTCTCAATTGGTTTTCACCCATAATAATTGTGTTTTTAATTACATTTTTTATGAACGGCAAGAGGAAAGGTTAGTATATAAGATTTCAACAAAACAATAAATACAAATAATAATATGTGGAATTTCACCGTAGGTGAAAGTTACTGTTCAGTCCGCCCGTACTTTCCCTCCCCATTTCAGTTGGTTTTCACCCATAATAATTGTTTGTTGTTATTTAAAAAAAAATATGAACGGCAAGAGGAAAGGTTATTAAATAAGATTTCAACAACAAAATAAATTAAAATAATAATATGTGGAATTTCACCGTAGGTGAAGGTTACTGTTCAGTCCGCCCATACTTTCCCTCCCCATTTTCACCATAAAATATGGGACAATGAATATTCTGTAAGCAAGTGATATATTGGATTTTTCATTAGCTTTCTAATGGTACATAATATGGCCAATGTACGATCAAAACTTTTATTTTTTCCTGAATATTTTTTGTCCGTCGCCGCTGTCACCCACTGGTAAATATTTTCGCTTCACTTCATGGTCTATTTTCATATAATTTAACGTTTGATACAGTTTTTAGATATTAATTTCGTATACCGGCAATGAATACAGATTGTTATTTACGAAGAACCAGCTCTCTACGACAAAAACTTGATTTTACATAACAAAATTCATACGCCTATACCTTACAAAGAAATAATTCGACCTTATCTTACCTTAAACTTGACCGTTGAACGTAATACCTTTAACACCATATGTATTGACGATATCTGTCAGGCTGCCTGACGTTGTGGCGTCGTCCTCGTCGGGTCAGCCACGTGTCACAATCATAAGTCCATCGCCCCTCGTCGTGTTCCCCAAGTGCCAAGTCGGGGTACGTCGGGGTACGGTTTTGACCGGAATTTTGACCGTTACAGCATTGACGTGGCGCCATCGTGTTGCAACCGTGGTACCATCTGGCCCGGTGTGGCTACGACGTGTCACCGTCGAGGCTTCATCGTCAAACGCCTACATCCTGTCACTGTCTCTGCCGATGTACCAATTTGTGTACCTCGGGGTACATCGGGACCAACATCGTGAATGTGTGAAAGTGGCTTTACTCTTCTTTCCCACTATATTATTGCCTGTCTCTTTCTGTTAAGCCACTTTCACACATTCACGATGTTGGTCCCGATGTACCCCGATTTGAATATCAGGACACAACGTGGTGCAATCCCCAACGTGTGTCGGGGTCGTCGGGGAGCGTCGTGTTGCCTGCGGGACGTGGCAAATCGGGCTTGGCCACCAAAGGTTTGGATTTGTTCAAAAATTTCGCACGATGAACTTTTGGCGTGGTACCATCAGGTAACGTCGGGTACAACATGTCGATGACGTGGGTCTGGCGTGTCTGCATCCGGTTTCATCGGCATCGACGTGGCGGCGTCAGGGTATAAATAGTTATAATATATTACAGTAAAAGTCATGTAATCCGAATGGCAGCGGACCGACAGTGTTTCAGATTAGTGGAGTATTATGACAACACTATAAATACGCACATGATGAATAAATAAAGACCTGATATGGTATACGGTAGGCCTATACCGTATATACCGTATAAAATATTCCATAATCAACTTATATCAAACGAGTTAACAAGTTCAAATGAAAAATCAATGTACCGGTATGATTACCGAAACACGTGTGTGTTAATTGTCGAGTGAGTGTGTGTGCGTGTGCGTGTGTGTGTGTTATTGTTCTTGTCACTCGTCTGGTCTTCTCATCGTCGGGAGGTATGGGACCTTCTGCAAGTGTCTTCTATGCCAGATAAGCTGAACAAATATCGGAGAAAAAGCGCCAGCATAGAAGCCAAGTCATAACTTGGATGAGATGCCGGCTCTCTTTCTCTCTTCTCAGGTCTGCACTCCTATGTCTCAGGGGTACAAGGTCCTCCCCGCTACAGAGGACAAGAGTGAGAGACTTGGACTTTGAAATGGTCGTGGCGGAGGGACGAATTGGGGAACAACTAGGTTGATTGTAGGGAGGTACTGGTACAATAAGATAAACTACAATATAACTAGAATAAGATAGATTGTACACCACTTTGTAACTGTCACCTTAATAAAAAAATAAAAAAAGTTATTGTTCTTGTGTGGCTATATCGACCGCCACTGATACACGGTATGCAATAAATGTTATTATAATTATGCTCTATGGAATTGAATTTAATTTTACCTAATACAGTAGTGTTTATAATAGTAAAAGCCAAAGGAAATATTAAGTGTTATTGATTAATTTAACACAAGGTAGTGTTTGTGTGGGTGGATGGGTTTAGATAGAGGAGATTGTTCCTGTGTTTTCGACGATTCCATCCTTACACAAGCTATGTTTATATCGATCCTTTTGCACAAGATAGGTTTATATCAATACATTTTACCTTCCACAATTAGAGAAAATATGATTCATCACGAAGTGTTGCCTACCTGTGGAGATTAAACGCACTGTTATATTATATACTATATGAGATATACCGTTACCGGTATATCGTTTTTTTATCGTTATTTTTATTTGCATAATAAATCACAAAAAAAATTTCCGCTGAACATGATGGCGGTGTTTAGAATAATGCTATCATCAATATTGGATTTTATAGAAATAAATCTATAACGATAGTTTTTTGTTTTTATAGAATCCCAGCCGCACCAAAATATTCGCTCTCAATTGGTTTTCACCCATAATAATTGTTTTTTTTAATTACATTTTTTATGAACGGCAAGATGAAAGGTTAGTATATAATATGTCAACAAAACAATAAATAAAAATAATAATATGTGGAATTTCACCGTAGGTGAAGGTTACTGTTCAGTCCGCCCGTACTTTCCCTCCCCATCTCAGTTGGTTTTCACCCATAATAATTGTTTGTTGTTATTTAAAAAGAATTATGAACGGCAAGAGGAAAGGTTATTATATAAGATTGCAACAACAAAATAAATTAAAATAATAATATGTGGAATTTCACCGTAGGTGAAGGTTACTGTTCAGTCCGCCCATACTTTCCCTCCCCATTTTCACCGATAAAATATGGGACAATGAATATTCTGTAAGCAAGTGATATATAGGATTTTTCATTAGCTATCTAATGGTACATATATGGCCTATGTACGATAAAAACTTTTATTTTTCCTGAATATTTTTTGTCCGTCGCCGCTGTCACCCACTGGTAAATATTTTCGCTTCACTTCATGGTCTATTTTCATATAATTTAACGTTCGATACAGTTTTTAGATATTAATTTCGTATACCGGCAATGAATACAGATTGTTATTTACGAAGAACCAGCTCTCTACGACAAAAACTTGATTTTATATAAAAAAAATCATAGCCTATACCTTACAAAGAAATAATTCGACCTTATCTTGCCTTAAACTTGACCGTTGAACGTAATACCTTTAACACCATATGTATTGATGATATCTGTCAGGCTGCCTGACGTTGTGGCGTCGTCCTCGTCGGGTCGGCCACGTGTCACCATCATAAGTCCATTGCCCCTCGTCGTATTCCCCACGTGCCACGTCGGGGTACGTCGGGGTACGGTTTTGACCGGAATTTTGACCTTTACAGCATTGACGTGGCGCCGTCGTGTTGCAACCGTGGTACCATCTGGCCCGGCGTGGCTACGACGTGTCACCGTCGAGGCTTCGTCGTCAAACGCGTACATCCTGTCACTGTCTCTGCCGATGTATCAATTTGTGTACCTCGGGGTACATCGGGACCAACATCGTGAATGTGTGAAAGCGGCTTTAATTGATACATCGGCAGAGACAGTGACAGGATGTACGCGTTTGACGACGAAGCCTCGACAGCGGCGACGGACAAAAAATATTCAGGAAAAATAAAAGTTTTGATCGTACATAGGCCATATATGTACCATTAGAAAGCTAATGAAAAATCCAATATATCACTTGCTTACAGAATATTCATTGTCCCATATTTTATCGGTGAAAATGGGGAGGGAAAGTATGGGCGGACTGAACAGTAACCTTCACCTACGGTGAAATTCCACATATTATTATTTTAATTTATTTTGTTGTTGAAATCTTATATAATAACCTTTCCTCTTGCCGTTCATCATTTTTTTTAAATAACAACAAACAATTATTATGGGTGAAAACCAACTGAGATGGGGAGGGAAAGTACGGGCGGACTGAACAGTAACTTTCACCTACGGTGAAATTCCACATATTATTATTTTTGTTATGCCCTGTTTTTCTACAGGTTTAACTTGGGTAATGTGAGTTCTGAATGACTGGGTATAGAAGGCTGCATGCACAATACAAGGTATGAGGAATAGAGAACACAAAATAAACACACGGTAACACGACACAAGTTTACGTTTATTTAAGTAAAGAAATAAAGAGCATAGAAAGATAGTTATATTCGCACAAAACAAATGATAGAAGGGAACTGCTAGCATTAGCGGATCTGGATGGAGCCTAGTCTCCCACTTCCAACGTTCAGGTATAATCTTCTGATCACGGGTTTAATTAGCAAGTTTATATTTTTACTGGAAGACCTCAATATATTCGTATAATTCAATGTCACTGATTTGACCTCTTGCTGGCTGGTCGCGTGCCCAAGTAGCAGCTCACAGTTAGGATTAGACACGCGTATTGTAGAACACGGCAATCTCTAGTAACCTCATGGGGGTACTGAACTAAGTTTGATATTCTTGAAGCAGAAATACGTAGAACACAAATCAGTGGGCGACGTTAGATATCACTAGAGTTTGAATATCTGAATAAGGTAATTACGAGAGTCAAAGTCGCCTGATATCTAACGTCGCCCATTGATTTGTGTTCTACGTATTTCTGCTTCAAGAATATTAAACTTAGTTCAGTACCCCCATGAGGTTACTAGAGATTGCCGTGTTCTACAATACGCGTGTCTAATCCTAACTGTGAGCTGCTACTTGGGCACGCGACCAGCCAGCAAGAGGTCAAATCAGTGACATTGAATTATACAAATATATTGAGGTCTTCCAGTAAAAATATAAACTTGCTAATTAAACCCGTGATCAGAAGATTATACCTGAACGTTGGAAGTGGGAGACTAGGCTCCATCCAGATCCGCTAATGCTAGCAGTTCCCTTCTATCATTTGTTTTGTGCGAATATAACTATCTTTCTATGCTCTTTATTTCTTTACTTAAATAAACGTAAACTTGTGTCGTGTTACCGTGTGTTTATTTTGTGTTCTCTATTCCTCATACCTTGTATTGTGCATGCAGCCTTCTATACCCAGTCATTCAGAACTCACATTACCCAAGTTAAACCTGTAGAAAAACAGGGCATAACATTGGCGGCAGCGGTGGTTCTTGATTCGGATAAAAGGTTGCATTACATTACAAGTTTGGAACAGCTAGAACACGAGAACATCATGGCGCAACCTACCCACACTTCCATCCCAAATTATGATCAAACAAATTATGGGATCGAAGTATTCATGGACGTAGTGAAACCCTTACTTGACGTTAGTTATACCACGGACGCACAAAAAATAGCCGTAACAGTACCACACCTGGGAAAAGCCGTTCCCCTGGTGGCCTATCAAGTGCACCCTGACCTCACCTGGAACGAATTTCGCACAATAGTGATTGAAGCCATTAGACCTTCGTTGGGCGCTTTCGTGGCCCACACCCGTATCTTAGACACGAAATTCGAAGGCGATCTAGATACCACAGTGAGTAAGCTTGCCCAAAACATAAAACATTCTTTCCCCACGTTGACCAAAATCCAACAAGAACAGCAAATTCTGGTCAACCTTGTGTCAATATTGCCCTCAGCAGTAACAGACCATTTCCGGGTGCACGATTTCGTCGGATACAGAAAAGACCTCATCACGATCCGACGTATTTTGGCCGTGTGCACAGAAGCACCCACCCAAATCGCTGCAATCAAGAGGTTTCCCACGCGCCCGCAGCAAACCAACCACCAAAACCCCAACAATGCCTCCCCAGCCTCATCTTTCAACAACAGACCCACCTACCCTTCCGGCAAGCCCCAACCCAGTAGACCCCGGTTCCAACCGTCCCAGCCACGCAGAATCTTCAACCGGAACCGCAACTACAACACCTACCAAAGTAAAAACCCTACCTTAGTTATTATCAACCCCTATGATTTCCCTGCCTGTAATGCTCAGTGTGCCCTCCACCAAATTCGTGACTCTGCCAAACCTCGCCCCTCTACCCCTCGCATTTCTGTAAATGAAGAGGAGTGGGGACAAGAGGAAGAAATTGCCCCCCATACCATGACCTCAGACGATACCGAGGAAATCCTGGAAGAGGTAAATACCGACCCCCAGGATTTTTAAAGTATCCCCCGCCCACGATGGGCTCGGCGGGGGACGCCATAACTAGTCGCACTGCCCCCATTTATTACATGGCCAAAATCAAGGACATTCCTGTCCGCTTGCTAATTGACACGGGAGCTGCCAAGTCATGTTTGTTCAAATCTTACTATGAAAAACATCCCCGACGATTTGGCCCTTTGTTAAACACCAAAACAGAACTCATCTCAGCTGCTGATACTTACTTAAATCTCCTAGGAGACACTTTACCCCTATCAGTAACCATTCCTGGCCCCCATGCTTGTTGTTATCACACATTTACAGTATTTTCCTCCAACTGTAAACATTATGATGGTTTCCTTGGACTTGACCTCCTTCAAAAACTAGAGGCCCAGATTGACTGCGGCCAAAGGCTGATCTCATTCAAAAATAAATTCCAGCCCAAAGCCTCTGACAAACCAATCACACAGAAACCCATTCACAAAAAGAAAAAACAACCTCCCCCTCAACAAACCCTGATTCGGGGTTACCAAGTTGCAGCTAGCACTAAGGTGACTCCTAAAACCTCCCCTTGCCCCGAGATCTCTCAAAACCTCACTCAATTCAGTAAAAAAATGCCTCAACAAACGAAAGAAGACAAGTCCAAGCAACTCCCCCTCGGTAATCCCCTCAATTCTCGTAACTCTGTCCAGAATAAATCCTCCCATGTTTTCAGGACAGACTCTGAGATAGGTAACCCTAATTCTATCCAATGTTTATGTACACATGTTTCCAGAGAAAATGCCGACCGATGTACCCAATGTTTCCCCCATGCCCCCAGAAATGTTAACAACCCCAAATCAATACACCAGTCCTACACCAATAACCCATGTTCTACACCTAATTTTTTTCCCACCAACCCTCCGCAGTCCCCCCAGCAAATCCCGTTTTCTAACTCGCTCCCCTCTCACCCTTCTGAACCGCCCGCACGCGCCTGTAACCCCCCCCTCACGCGTGACTCCCCCCAAAGTGATTTCCCCCCCCTCATGCGTACCGAACACCTGCTCACCAGTCTCTTCGGAGGCGTGGGTTCGAATCCCACCGCTGCCACCAATGAAATGCTGGGTGTGAAGGGAATTCATGGTCTCCTGAAATATCCCCAGGCTACCTTTAGGATCAACTTTTCCTGGTACCTGGCGCGGGGTACGAACCTCTGAAGGGAATTTAACCCCCCTAAAAACCCACAGGTTTTGAGATGCCTTGGGTGGGGTTCGAACCCTGGTTAGTGACCCAACCATCACCACCAGGCCCGCGCGCTAACCCACTGTACTACCACGGACGTACTAAAAGTATAGCAACCTTAGTCCGATTTTTAAGAACCAGGTGATAGTCTCGTGGTGTTATCACGTGATGAGTTTATTGGACTTACCATCTACGACTATTTTACGCTATACCTGACGTCAACTCGGGTTAGTATTATTGTGGGTGCGGGACATTTTCGAGGGCATTACACCGGTGTAATGCCCTCGAAAATGTCCCGCACCCACAATAATACTAACCCGAGTTGACGTCAGGTATAGCGTAAAATAGTCATAGATGGTAAGTCCAATAAACTCATCTCGAGAGACTATCACCGTGGTTCTTAAAAATCGGACTAAGGTTGCTATACTTTTGTACGTCCGTGGTAGTACAGTGGGTTAGCGCGCGGGCCTGGTGGTGATGGTGGTGCGTCACTAACCAGGGTTCGAACCCCACCCAAGGCATCTCAAAACCTGTGGGTTTTTAGGGGGGTTAAATTCCCTTCAGAGGTTCGTACCCCGCGCCAGGTACCAGGAAAGGTTGATCCTAAAGGTAGCCTGGGGCCAAATTCCCATTCCTATTTAACCTGGAAAAACCTAGCATTTCATTGGTGGCAGTAAGGGAACGTGACCTGGTAGCTACGTGCTGGAGCACCCGTCACGCGAACCCTATACCAAGAATTGAGATGGCTAAGGTAAAAAGGCTACGATACCCTAGACCTTACGAGGCTAGGGACTAGCCTAACTAAAAAGGAATGTGGTGTAATGCCCTCGAAAATGTCCCGCACCCACAATAATACTAACCCGAGTTGACGTCAGGTATAGCGTAAAATAGTCGTAGATGGTAAGTCCAATAAACTCATCTCGAGAGACTATCACCGTGGTTCTTAAAAATCGGACTAAGGTTGCTATACTTTTGTACGTCCGTGGTAGTACAGTGGGTTAGCGCGTGGGCCTGGTGGTGATGGTGGTGCGTCACTAACCAGGGTTCGAACCCCACCCAAGGCATCTCAAAACCTGTGGGTTTTTAGGGGGGTTAAATTCCCTTCAGAGGTTCGTACCCCGCGCCAGGTACCAGGAAAGGTTGATCCTAAAGGTAGCCTGGGGCCAAATTCCCATTCCTATTTAACCTGGAAAAACCTAGCATTTCATTTTATCGAAAATGTCCCGCACCCACAATAATACTAACCCGAGTTGACGTCAGGTATAGCGTAAAATAGTCGGAGATGGTAAGTCCAATAAACTCATCACGTGATAACACCACGAGACTATCACCTGGTTCTTAAAAATCGGACTAAGGTTGCTATACTTTTAGTACGTCCGTGGTAGTACAGTGGGTTAGCGCGCGGGCCTGGTGGTGATGGTTGGGTCACTAACCAGGGTTCGAACCCCACCCAAGGCATCTCAAAACCTGTGGGTTTTTAGGGGGGTTAAATTCCCTTCAGAGGTTCGTACCCCGCGCCAGGTACCAGGAAAAGTTGATCCTAAAGGTAGCCTGGGGATATTTCAGGAGACCATGAATTCCCTTCACACCCAGCATTTCAATTTTTATTTATTGTTTTGTTGAAATCTTATATACTAACCTTTGCTCTTGCCGTTCATAAAACATGTAATTAAAACAAAATATATATTATGGGTGAAAACCAATTGAGAGCGAATATTTTGGTGCGGCTGGGATTCTATAAAAACAAAAAACTATCGTTATAGATTTATTTCTATAAAACCCAATATTGATGATAGCATATTCTAAACACCGCCATCATGTTCAGCGGAAAACATTGTTGTGATTTATTATGGAAATAAAAATAACGATAAAAAAACGATATACCGGTACCGGTATATCTCATAAATTATAGTATATAATATAACAGTGCGTTTAATCTCCACAGGTAGACTACACTTCGTGATAATCATATTTTCTCTAATTGTGGAAGGTAAATGTATTGATATAAACCTATCTTGTGCAAAAGGATTGATATAAACATAGCTTGTGTAAGGATGGAATCGTCGAAAACACAGGAACAATCTCCTCTATCTAAACCCATCCACCCACACAAACACTACCTTGTGTTAAATTAATCAATAACACTTAGTATTTCCTTTGGCTTTTACTATTATAAACACTACTGTATTAGGTAAAATTAAATTCAATTCCATAGAGCATAATTATAATAACATTTATTGCATACCGTGTATCAGTGGCGGTCGATATAGCCACACAAGAACAATAACACACACACATGCACACACACTCACTCGACAATTAACACACACGTGTTTCGGTAATCATACTGGTACACTGATTTTTCATTTGAACTTATTAACTCGTTTGATATAAGTTGATTATGGAATATTATATACGGTATATACGGTATAGGCCTACCGTATACCATATCAGGTATTTATTTATTCATCATGTGCGTATTTATAGTGTTGTCAGAATACTCCACTAATCCTAAGCACTGTCGGTCCGCTGCCATTCGGATTACATGACTTTAATGTAATATATTATAACTATTTATACCCCGACGCCGCCACGTCGATGCCGATGTACCCTGATGCAGACACGCGAGACCCACGTCATCGACACGTTGTACCCGACGTTACCCGATGGTACCACGCCAAAAGTACATCGTGCGAAATTTTTGAACAAATCCAAACCTTTGATGGCCAAGCCCGATTTGCCACGTCCCGCACCGCGGGTAACACGACGCTCCCCGACGACCCCGACACACGTTGGGGATTGCACCACGTTGTGTCCCGATATTTAAATCGGGGTACATCGGGACCAACATCGTGAATGTGTGAAAGTGGCTTTAGGGCTTAGCTAGAGAGAGGATGTACGAAAGCAATGTCCCGGTCCAAATTCTAACCTTTCCTTTCTTTCACAGGCTAAGAGGACGTATATTTGATCTGTTTGCCACTAGACGATCCAGATATTTTGTTGTAGCCACGAGCGAGATTTAATTGGCCTGGGTGGTGACTGGAGACAATGGAAGCTTCAGAGAGATGGGTGCCTGGGGGACTTTAACTAGGTACTTGGGAGATGGTATGCGGAGACGGAGACGGACGATGCTTTAAAATTCTATGAAAAGGTAAATACTTTTCTATATACAATAGTTCTATACCATTTGATCACTGGATATAACTATATATTCTGATATCTACTAATTAATGCCGTTATACCTTTACTTACTAGATTATGGACAATTTACTGATTCCATGCCCTTTTATTTTATTGTATTTATTAATTCCCTTATTTTTTTGTAGACGGCGAGCTGGTGTGAGGCTTCCTGTGGGTGTCTGGGATTTGGGGTGAGGAAACTGAAGATGTGGCGAATGATAAGATGGTACCGGTGCAACTATATTATAGATGATGCGAGGAGGGGACGAACGATGCGATGGATAATGTGACGAACTCTAAGATGCAACAACATGGATAATGGGACGGACGATGCGACGAGGAAACGGAAGATACGAGATGATATGAAGCGTCTGGTGGGCTTTGGTACTGTAACTAGTGAGGAAGCTACAAGACGGCGAGTGGCGTCTTCAGAGCTGGTGAGTGGTTGGAGCAAATGATTGAGTAAATTTGGTGTGATGGTGGTACCCAGTGAGGGGTGGTGTGGGGGTGTTGGTGGTACACAGTGAGGGTTGGTGAGGGGGTGATGGTGGTACACAGGGCTGCACAAGGGTACCGGTATGGTGTAGTTACTTGTAGGGCAATGGTGTAAATGTTGTAGGTTATGGAGGTGCACATAGGAAGGATGCAACATATACTGTATGTGTAGTGCCAAGATTTAAGAGCTGGTGGTGCAGAATGTACTGGGTAGTAATTAAGGCGGTGTACATAGGCTACAAGGTGCACGTAGGGCATATTTATTATTATACAGTGGCGGTGTACAATCGGCCAAATAAGTGATGTCTCCCCACCAATTATATTTGTATTAATAATTGGTATCAGCAATGTCTTAAACTTTCTTTATTCGTTTTAGTGAGATATAAGAAAGTTCCTACTCAGTGGATTGTGTTCTTTTCTTTCATAAATTTTATTTTAGTAAGCGTTGTTTCCACATAGCGATTTTGATAAGTTATTTTGCCTTTATATTGTCTTTTGTCCAAGTTTTGGTTTGTTTAGTTTGCAAGTTTTACATTTTAATACCCACCCTATTCAACATCTGACAGAAATGAATACAGCACAGAGAGAGCCAAACGTAATGACAGCTGAGACATGACTTATTAGCACGACTGTACACAGGCTGTGGTGCATTTAGGGTGGCCGGTTGAAGCGAAGGATATCAATAAAATGTAACGGAATGAGAAGAGAATGGCGAGATGGATGTGTGGGGTTAATCTCAGGGACACTGTATCGAGCGAGGAATTGAGAAGGCGTCTGGGCATTAGGAGTGTCAGTGAAGTGATGCACACGAGCCGACTTGGTTGGTTTGGACATGTGGAGTGAATGGATGATCAGAACTGGGTGAAGAAATGCCGGACTGAACGTAGGGGGAGCTGCATGTAGGGGTGGATCTAGAATGACGTGGGCTCGGGTACTCCGGTCCGATCTCAAAATAAAGAGCTTGACAACAGAGGCAGCCCTTGACAGGGCCGCCATTTAGGATGTGAGACTGTATAACCACATTCTCTGTGGACAAAACGGTCTTTAAACTTGTATTTAGTAGACCATATCAACTATTAGATCTCTACCATTGTTAACTAGACCAGTACGGTCTCCCCCTACCGAATTTTCCGCTTCCTAAAAGACTCCTCTCTCCTTAGCTTCATTTAATCCCTTCCTGATCTTTCCATTTCTGCTTTGATTGATCGCACATCATGATCTAATCTTTCGGGCCAGCCCTATGGGAGTTCTACCTGGAAACTCGGTGGTCTGGTTAAACTAATTGTATAAAAAACAAAAAAACAAAAACAGTACGGTTATCTTGGGTGTTAAAGGTATGGCCAATTCTTTTTGGTTTGGACTTAAAGGACTATTAATAGTATATCTATCTATCTATTGCCGGATACCGTGATCCCAGAAGGGGTGGCCACGAACGAAACCGCCCCATGCACCTCAGTCCCCAGTCAGTCGACGCCTTCACTCATATACTTCTTAACTCCATCCTTCCATCTCACTCTCGTACACTCTCTTAGTCATTCTCTCGTTTCCCATACGTTTGCTACGCTGGCTTTCATAATTCTTTTGACTTGGCACTCTATTATTCATCGCAAGGTAATGTGTAAATCAAAAGGCTTATATGAATATTATATGCTTATGGATATATTGGCTTATGGATATATGCTGTACCCTTTTGATTACTACCGGTACACGTCCTTCCTAATTATATTGGTTGTGTTGGCCATGATAGACTAAAATGTTTATGAGCACTGGTATAGTTTTCCTTGGCAAAGGTTTACTGGTCGTATAGTTCTACTAGTGGAGTTGGCCTGGAACCCTTCGAGCATCATCGAAACCACGTTCGAGCCTCGTTTGAAAACCTCTGTTGGTGGGCCGTTGAAGATTGTCAGGGTGTTGTGGCTGCACCGGTTTCAATTTACTGTAATTTTTTGTCGTCTAACCTTTGCTTTACTGCTAATTACCATATATTGACACCTTCACAAATACCAAATGAAAAATTATACACACACGACGAACACAAATTTATTGAAGACCTAACCGTATATACAGATTCCTTTTTATTCTTCTCCTGCTCCCATACTTCAGTACACACTCATAGGTCTTGCCAATTGAATCCCTTAAAATTATCACGTTTTAGAAGTTGCAAGATCAGGCAAGGGAAGTGGTAATAAACAGGAAGGAATGGAGAATGCTTGTGAATAGATGAGTGAACACGTGGTCATTTGGGGAAGGGGTCGGGCGCAAGTTGGACTAGATCAGGCGCCTGGCCCGGGGAGACGGTTTATATGAAGGCTTCGCTGCATGTCTGCATGCTGATATCGGAACATCTCCGGATGGTCAGGGGCCGGGGGAGTGCTGGAGGGACCTTGGTGACCTTGGTGTCTGGGTCTTCTCTTGGATGACCTAGATGTTTGTGAATTTGTATTTTGTTTTTGTGTGATCAATATTTTCTGTTATGTTGTTCCTATTCGGGCTCTGTCTTGAGCCCCCCCCCCCCCCCCCCCCCCAAAAAAAAAAAAGTAGGAAAAGTGGGGATTGGGCCTAGGTAAATACATACAGAAGTTGCAATTTGTTTATAGTATGAGGAGGTCCGTGCCAGAGGGGCCAACTCGCCACATTTTCAAAAACAGCGCTCTAGCTGGTTCCCGCTCCGTGAAATTCTTGGGAATCATCTGGCAAAAAAAAACATCCGACTTTCGTCCTTATAGCAACTGCACATAGGGTTGAGCGACCCTTGTTTTTGCCGTTTGGCAGACCGTTTATGGGTGTGAATCTGGGTAGACAGAGGGGCCAACTCGCCAACGCGCTCAGCCAATGAGAGCGCGGCTACGACGTGGGGAATTAAATGGCCGCCCGCCCGACCACTCACAGGCGCTGTACGAGACGTGCTTCAGTAGTCACGCTCAAACCGAGTTAGAGTCAACTCACGAGTGACTACCTCCGCTAATTTAAACATCAATAACTCAAAACTCTACTCGTGGCGAGTTGGCCCCTCTGGCACGGACCTCCTCGTATATTTCCTGTTGCAGAGTGCCTGAACCACAGTGACGAGATACTCCTGCAATATAAAAACATGGACATCTGTTAGCCTGCAGAGCTTCCTGGTGCAGAACCACACCATGGGACCGCCACAAAAGTCATGACCGTAAGTTTTTGACGCTATCCCGAATGGAGTAGAACCTAATCATAAAATGGTTAAGCCTATCCCGTATATACATTTTGTGGGTTCAATTAAGCACTTAGTTTCTTGAGAGTGCCTTCGCCGAAGGAAAAGCATGGATTTCTGCTGGATACCCGCGCATGTTGGTGTTAGAGGTAATGCAAAGGTGGATGCGTTTGCCTAGGCTGCAGCTTTGCGACCTGTGCATACACATTACCCTCTGCCTGCTACTGATCTGTGTACTCAACTGATCATTGCTGGGCGTGCTCGTTGGCAGTCACGGTTCGGCTTGGTATACGGTATACCTGGAGATGTGTATTTGTTTTTTTAAGGAGGCTGACCTTTCACTTTACGATCTGCATTTGCTTTTTCGGTGCCGCTTTAGCGTGCAATCTACCAGGGCATTCACACTTTAGCCTGCAGTCTACCGGGTTACTTGCATTAGAAAACACCCAAAGGTGTGCTAAGCATTTTATTAATGATTGTTGTTTGAGACCTAGTGTGAGCATTAACCTAGCCAAACAAGCCAACCTAACCTAACCTAGACCTAGCACCCGTAAG
>JBAKBP010033707.1:0-21551 GCA_037953745.1 Lithodes maja | reverse complement strand
CTCCCTCTCTCTCTCTCTCTCTCTCTCCCTCTCTCTCTCTCTCCCGGCTCTACACTCGTAGCTCTTGCTTGCGGAGTCGCTTTTGTTCGGGAGGGGCTGCTTGGGGAACCCCTTAATAATAAGAGGGGGAACAAAAGGTGGGGGTGGAGAGAGAGAGAGAGAGAGAGAGAGAGAGAGAGAGAGAGAGAGAGAGAGAGAGAGAGAGAGAGAGAGAGAGAGAGAGAGAGAGAGATGTGTGTGTGTATGTGTGAGTAAGTGAGAGCGAGAAAAAACTAGGGAAATTATATGAAGAAGTGTGTGTGTGTGTATGTGTGTTTGTGTAAAGAGAGAGAGCCTTGCCACCAAGTTATTGCCCTCTCTCTCTTGGGCAATCTCTGTCTGTCCTTTGCCTTAGTCCAACTACCAATTTTATATCATCTTTCTCTCTCTTTCGTGTACTCACACACACCCACACAATTCTGGTGCCCTTATTACCAAAAAGATATAGACAAGCTAGAACGAGTTCAACGTAGAGTTACCCAAATGATACCTAGCCTAAAGAACAAACCATACGAGGAGCGTCTTAGAGAATTAAATCTATTTCCTTTAACCCAGAGCAGATTAAGAGGCGACTTAATTCAAGTGTTCAAAATCATCAAAGGCATCGACAATACGAACTGTAGTAAGTACTTCACTATCGACCAATCTAATGACATGCGGGGAAACGGTTGCAAAATTATTGGTAAATCTTTTAACTCACACGAATCTAAGAATTTCTTCTTCAATCGAGTTGTCAACGTGTGGGATGGGCTTCCCCGAGACGTTATAGACTGCAGCACCGTTGATTAATTTAAACTTCGCTTAGACTAATAGCTCGCATCAAATCCGCGACTGACTGCGTTTGTAAATGAATAACCTAATTTTATCCCCCCCTCAGTTACTAGCCCATCTGTCCTATACTAACTTCCTAATCCTGCCGCGGACATTAGTTCCAGGGCAGTAGTTCCCTTACCCACGCTAAACCACTGTTTGGACACTTGATCCTAGACAAGCAGCCTATAAGGGTCACTAGACCTGTTGTTGCTTGATTTCCTTTGTACTCCCTTTGCACACATACACACACACACACTCACTTATTCACTCACTCAGTCTCACTCACTCTAACTCTCTAACTCTCTCTCTCTCACACACATACACACACACACACACATACAGTACACACAGTTTTGGGAACATAATGTCCAAAGAATTTGTTATCCCTTTGTGTACCAGCGACGTCTGTTATGCTTTATTCTAGCTAAGTTTAGAGGATTTCACACAGCTTAGGAAGGATCTGTGGTAGTTAAAAAGGTTGATCGAGATAGTTCAAAGCCTTCCTATTGCTAGAGAGCCTTGTTAAACTGAATACAATCGATGCGTGGTAGCCAGCATAAAATATGAAGGCGGTCGACGGCACAGAACGGGTATAAAAAGTAAGCTGGGGTATGGACACTAACACTATCTGGTCCTACGTCTTGGGGGGATTTTATGATATTTTGTATAATTTTCTTTGTGAATTTGGTTTGGCGAGCAATGTATTTAAGGTTGTCCCCTAGGCTAACAAAAAGGTCCTCTCAGATTTCCTACAAACTAAAAACAGGCCACCCAGACCCCCTTCAAGGTAAATGTGTAAATTTTTGTATAGAAAAATGTCCCGGACGAAGGCCGATTTCTTCAAAGTTACAGGCTCGCTATCGCTCGCCCATAAAATAATTGACACCTGAATGGGATGAAGCGTCTTTTTATCGCCAACTAATGGGGTGAAACGTCTAAATTATCTAAAAAATAGAGTAACGAAATAATTAACTACAATCCATATATTTTCCATGTGTGTACGTCGGCGACTAGAGGCAAAGCTGCCTGTAACAAGGGGTCATCTATCTACTTCCATTATTTGTATCCAGTCGTCAATCCACCACGTCATATTTAGTCATTTTTTGTGTCATCTCTTTTGTCATTATTTTGTAATTTGTAATTTTGTGTGCCATATAACAACCACGGCTTTTGTTAATATTGTTTATCCAGTCGTCAATCCGCCATGTTATTTATAGTAATTTTTTCTGTCTTTATGAATTTTTTTCTATCTTAAAACGGTGGCGGTTTTTGTTTACTTATTAAATGTATTTTATATTTAAATATATATATATACAGTATATACAGTATATGTTATATCCAGTCGTCAATCCGCCACGTAAATATTCGTCTTTTTAATTATCATATGTTTTAATTTTATGATAGTTTTCGGTCATTTTATGCCCTGTTATTCTATTTTTTTTTTTTTTCAATTTTCCTATCATATAACGGCGCGGTATTTGTTTGTATCCAGTCGGCATTACGTCACGTCATTTGTGGTAATTTCTTCTGTCATAACCTGTAATTTTGTTCCGTCATGTAACGGCGGGGCATTTGTTTTATCTAGTCGTCAATCCCACACGTCAATTTTAGGATGCAACGTCACTCCCGAAACCCGATTAAAGGGCTCGTCACATCTGTCGGTAGGTCGGGGGCGGCGAAAACAAAATATTGTGTCCCGACTTTTTATATATTTCTGAATACCGTCGGCGTTGTCCCTGTACGGTCCCCTCGCCCCCAAGGCATATCGGTACACTCGGATGCCATAGTTTCTTGTCCACTCATACATATTCGTGGACTTCACCTATTCTAATTATGGAAATATATCTCTGGAAACGAATTTATGAATATAATTTTCAATACATCAACAACAAATCTACGTTATACTATTTATTGAGAAGCAAGTTCTATCCAAAAACAATCCAGATTGTTATAATTGCCAAAAAAAAAAAAAAAAATCAATAATAATAACAAAATACAAAATAAATAAACGTAGGGGTCCAGAAATTCACATGAGTGGTCTAGAGTCTAAGGCATACCGGTACTATACCCTGTTCCAAGTGGGTAGGCCAGAAATCCTGACCCCTAACCTCTATAACCAAAAAAAGGGCTAGAGCAAATGGGTTTTAAATGTCCACAGCTATTCTCTGGTTATCCTTTCCTATTATTATTAAAATAGGGATTCGCACCAAGCCTAAAAAGACTATGTGGCACCAAAAGAAACTTTGTGGGGGGAAAAAAAAAAAAAAAAAAAAAAAAAACATCGGAGGTGTTGTGGGGCTGGGCGCAATACGGAGTAGAGGAGAAGAAGACTAGGAAACACTAATTAAAGAAGCTGAAGGAGACGGGGATGGAGGAGAAACCGCATAAGATGTGGGAGGGAGAAAGAGGGGGACTCTCCAAGCAGATCGGCTAAGACAAGGGGGCGATGAAGGGAGGATATGAAGGGGAATGCCTGCCGTCGGGCATTGGAGAAACGCGGACAGTCGATCAGGAGATGCTGGACAGACACTGGAATATGGCAGCAAGGACAGAGCGTGGAGACATCACAGGACATCAAATGACCATGCGTGAGCCTGGTGTGGCCGAGCCGAAGACGGGCTAGAGCAGTCTCCCATCGACGATTGCGATGAGAGGAAGACTTCCAAGGTAGGACGGAAGGTTTGACAGAACGCAGTTTGACATCAGACACCCTCATGGAGGTCCATTCGTCCTGCCAGCGCTGACATAGTAATTGAGTAACACGCGGGAAGTAATCAGATGCAGGAATATGTCGTGGCACGAGGCGGTGAGAGGTAATAGCAGAGCGGGCGAAAAAATCAACCCGCTCATTGCCAGGCACTCCAACATGACTCGGGACCCAACAGAAAGACAGGGACTTCAATTTAGTAGTGATGCGGAACAACCATTCTTGAATCTCCAGCACTAAGGGGTTAACAGCGGGAAGAGACTGAATACTCTGAAGAGCACTAAGGGAGTCACTAAAAATTACAAAGGTATGCAGGTGTGAAAAAAAAATAGTACGTAGGGCAAATAAAATAGCAAATAACTCGGCCGTAAAGACACTAGCACATGATTGGATGTGACGTTGGAAGGTCCGGTCCGGGAACACAACCGCAAACCCTGTACCGGCGGAGGTCTTGGAACCATCAGTGTACACTGGAACGGCTGAAGAGTGGCGTAGCATATGTTCCGCAAACTGAGCATAAAGCAACTGTGGGGTTGAAGAGGCCTTAGAGGGGGGGAGGGCAGCTGTACAAACGGTAGGGCGAGGGAGTAGCCATGGGGGGAACTCTGACTGTCGGAGGGGTAGCACCGATGGAATGGGAAAAGAGAAGGAGGCTAGTAAAGCAGAGACCCGACCGGGGAACGTAGTAGCAGACACTGATGGGGCTAAGCCGGAAGCCGTGGGAGGAAAACCAGCCGAACTGTGTTGCAGAAGGCGAAGATGACATCGAAGGGTCAGTTTATCCCGCCTGGATGATAGCGGTGGGACACCTGATTCAGCATAAAGGCTAATAACCGGAGTAGAACGAAAAGCCCCTAGCGACAAGCGCAGACCGTGATGGTGAAGGGAGTCTAGGCGCTGAAGGTTTTTACGCGCAGCGGAGGCATATACCTGGCAGCCATAATCGATCTTGGAGAGAATAAGCGTTGTATGGAGGCGCAGAAGAGTCGTCCGGTCCGCACCCCAAGACAAGTGGCTAAGGGTTTGTAAGAGTTGAAGCCGTCGGGTGGTGGAGGTCAGTAACGAAGTAATGTGCGGGTACCATGTCAACCGAGTATCGAAAATGAGACCTAAGAATGGAGCCGAGGACCTGTAAGGCAGAGGGCGGTTATACAACGTAAGAACAGGATGCGGGACTGTATGGCGTTTTGTGAAGATGACGGCACAAGATTTCGAGGGCGAAAACCGAAAACCATGGGTCGTAGCCCACTGCGCAGCTGCATCAATGGCCTTCTGCAAGAGATTTTGTAGGGCAGCGATATCCAAACCCACAGCGTAAATAGCGAAGTCGTCCACATACAAAGAAGCACGGACACCAAGAGGGAGAGAAGAAATAATACCATTAATAGCTAGGATAAAAAGGATGGTACTAAGAACACAACCCTGTGGGACACCGTCGTGTTGGGGGTATGTTCGTGAGAATGTATTCTGAAGCTTGACTCGGAAAGTACGATAACGGAGAAAGTTCTCCAAGAAACCGCCATGTTGCCAGACACACCAGAACGTAAAAGGGTATGAAGGATGTTGTATTTCCAGGCAGTATCATACGCTTTTTCAAGATCGAAGAATACAGCTAAAACCGACATAGTGTCCGAAAAGGCATCGCGGATAGAAGTCGCCAATCTCAATAATGGGTCCAAAGTACTACGGCCCTTGCGAAAGCCATATTGAAAAGGTGACAGGATGCCTCTTGATTCCAGGAGCCACATTAAGCGGGAGTGAACCATGCGTTCTAATAATTTGCCTACACAACTGACCAGGGCAATGGGACGGTAATCTGCTGGTGCATGGCCCGACTTACCCGGCTTAAGGAATGGGAGAAGGATGGCATGTCTCCACTCAGCCGGAAAAAAGCCTGTGGACCACAGACGGTTGTAGATGGATAAGAGAAAGCCAAGTGCAGGTGGAGATAAGTGCTTCAGCATCAAGTAATGGACACCGTCAGGGCCTTCACATGTATCCTGACAGGCTCCCAGGCTAGACTCAAGCTCAGCCTGGGAGAAGGGGGCATTGAAAAACTGATCAGATGATAAGGCGAAGTCAAGTCGCTTAAGTTCAGAACGGCGTTTATGCATCTGGAAGGAGGGCGGGAGATGGGAGCCAGTGCTAACATCACTGAAATGTTGTCCCAACATATTGGCCACCAGAGACGGATCGCCCACAATGCCAGTGTTGGTATGGAGGACTGGGGCCGGTGTAGGCGCATGTTTCCCTGCAATCTTCCTGACGCGAGCCCAGACTTGCGGAACAGGTGTATCTGCGTTGATAGTAGAGGCATACGACATCCAGCTAGATTATTTTGCAGAGCGGATTGTACGACGGAAGACGGCAATAGCCTGTTTGAAAAGAGTATACTCATCCCGCTCATATGGAGAGCCTTTTTCCGATGGAAACTCTTCCACTTGGCTCTTTTATTGCGTAAAGCCGAAGTGCACTGAGCAGTCCACCACGGTACACACTTAGAAGACATACTCCGAGTGGTGCGTGGAATACAAGTATAGGCAGCATGGAGCACAAACATCAGGAAACTGGTAAGCATGGCATCAGGGTCCGGGAAAGCAGGGGCCGGATTAGGCGGAACGGCGAGATCAGCGAAAGATGACCAGTCGGCACGATCGAAACACCAACGGGGAGGGCGCGGCACTGGGGAGTAAGACGTAGGGGAGAGGACAATCGGGAAGTGGTCAGTCGCACAGTAATCATTAAAGACCTTCCAAGTAAAATCCAAGGATAGTGTAGGGGAACACGGAGACAAGTCAATACATGAGAAGGTACGGGTGCCGCTATCAAAATGCGTAGAAGAACCAGTGTTTAAAAGAAATAAATCGTGTGTACGAATCAGAGCCTCAAGGGACCGACCTCGTGTATTAACGGTGGAGTCACCCCACAGGGAATGCCTGCAATTAAAATCCCCTAAAAGGAGGAAAGGTGGAGGTAATAGAGAAAGGATCCTGTTTAATTCTGGAACATCGATCGGGATCGAGGGGGAAAGGTATATGGAAACTACTGTAAGCCAGCGTGAAAGGAACAAAAGCGTGCATTTAAGAGAGGTACGGATAGTTGACGGAGACACTGGGACATCATGATGTACGAGGAGGCAAGTAGCATACTGGGATTGGGGAGAACTTATATAGGAGTAAAAAGGTATTGGGGAGGGGGCATTAGATAAACGCGATTCTTGTAAACTAATAACAAGTGGGCTAAACCTAGAGATAAGGTAACGAAGATCAACACGATGTGCTGCAAAACTACGAATGTTCCATTGTAAAATGGACATTAAAAAGACAAAAAAGAATAAAAAGAAGACGCGTACAAGAGGGAAGAAAAGACGTACACTATATACAACATATTTACAAAATACAGTTAACACCGTGGGTGGAAAACATAGCCAAGAGAGGCTAACGATGGGAAATAATAGCAGGAATTGGAGAAGATGTTGAAGGGGAAGACTGGAAACCGGGGGGCATAGGGAGGTCTAACAGAGAAAGAGGAGAGGAAGGAGGAGGGCCGGAAGAGGTAGGAAGGACGGACGGTGGGTGGGAAGAGAAGGAGGGGGTAAGGGCAGGAGAAGGAAGAGGGGGAGGGTCAGGAGGAGGAAGAGGAGGAGGGCCCGGAGGAAGGCCAGAGGGGGGAGTGGAGGAAGAGGACGGGGCAGGGGAAGGCGGGAGAGGGGTTGGGGGGAGAGAAGAGGGGGTAGGATGAACTTCGGCATGAACAGTTGAAGGTGGTGGGTGGGAAGAACGGATAAATTCATCAATCTTAGGTAGGGTTTCGTAGGAGAAATCTAGGGATGCAGTGACGGGAGGAGGAGGAGACTGGACGGAGAGAGGAGAAAGGGAAACAGAAGGAGAAGGAGGCGACTTCTTCTTCTTCTCGCAGGGACTTGAGCTCCGCACATCACGGAGACCACCCTTACGTTTAAAAGAGGAAGCGGGCGAGGAAGAACGGAGCACAGGAGCCCGTTTGGTAGAGGAGAAGGGAAGTTTAGAGCGAGTAGGAGATTTGGGGCGACTAGAAGAGGAAGATGACGGAGAACGGGGGGGAGGCTTGGAACGGTGAGAGCGTTGAGGGAGACTAGAAGAGGAGGAACAAGGAAGAGAGCAAGATGAAGGGGCAGAAGTAGGAGAAGGACTGAGAACAGAGAAAGTGTTAGACAAAGGGACAGAAAAGGAAGAGACGGAAGGACGAACGGAGGAGACAGAAGAGGAGGAAGGAGAAAATCCGGGAGAAGCACTGGTAGAAGGAAGGGAGGCAGATGACGAAACTGGTGCGACCGGGGGGACGGAGGGAGCGGAGGCGGTGGAAGGAACCGAGGAACCAGAAAAAGGGGGGGGGTGTGGTAGAGGGAGGCGAAGAAGAGGAGGGAGGAGACAGAGTCTTGGAAAATGACTGAGGGGTGAAGCCCAAGCGACGAGCCTCTTGGCGGGCTGCGGTGAGCGTAAGGCCGTGTCTCGCTTTGAGGACAGCAACCTCAGACTCGAACAGATGAACGGGCAAATCGTAGAGTCGGCCGAATGAGACCCGCGGCAATTAAGGCAGAACTGGGACGTTGACCGACATTCACCAACGGCATGTCCGGACTGCGCACAGCGCGGGCAGAGTGGGCTCGCAGCGGCTGTACGGCAGAACTTCGCCGGGTGGCCGAAACGCCAGCAGTTGCGACACTGGAGTGGACGGGGAAGAGACGCAGTCACGGGGAGGCGAGTACCACCGACAATAACATGGGCAGGAAGGGAAAGTCCATCAAAAGAGATCTTGGCAATGTTAGCGGGATGGCGGTGAAGGTCGCGAGGAGGGATAGTGTAGCATACCACACTAACCACCTTGTGGTCTTGAGCGACAACGATGTCCTTGACGAGGTCGGCGCAATCCGCGAATGGACGACCCCCGAGACGGATGGAAGCGGGGATCAGGACAGTCCCTGTACAGGAGTTGAGTCGTTGATCTTTTTGAGCCGGGATGGGGGTGCCAGAACAATCGACGAAAGAGGACATAGCAGTAGCCTGAAGTTCGTTTTGGACGGTAACAAGACGGGAGGCATCATGGCGGGAGTGGAAGGTGACGTCCTTTCCCACCTGTTGAAGGAGACGCAGGTGGAAGAGGAGGTCATCACCGGCTAGAGGCGCAGAAGCAGGGATGGAGAAAAACTTAGTAAAGGAAGGAGGTGCAAAGAGAGAGGACAGAGGGAGGACCGAGGAGCGAGGACGAGAAGAGGACGAAACTGGAGAAGAGGAAAGAGAACGAGGGAGGGAGGGCAGAAAAGGGTCGAGGGTGACAAGACTAGAGGGAGAAGAGGAAGACGCAGAAATAACTACAGGAGAGGAGATGAAATCCTGGGTAGCGGAGGTCGGAGAAAGACGTGACGAAGACGGAAGGGTAGTAGAAGGATCCGGAACGGTAATGGACGAGAGGGACGAGCGACGACCGAGGGATATTTCAGCGGGCCGGTCGAGAGCACCCAAAACCATCCCCGACTCACCGTGCTCCCGCGGTGAACCGGACGGACAGCCAGACAACAGACCCCCAAGTGGTAGGCTGCATGCCACAAGGGGCTCACTCACCGGAACCACTAAAGCAGAAGCCATAAACAGGGAAGAACAGGGAAAAAAGCATAAGTCGTCACCATAGCAAGAGAAAAGGGGGTAAAGCATGGAAGAAGATACTGCGGTTACCAGGTGCCCCTGGCAACGAAAGAGAGAAAGACCTCCGCAGGGCCACGAAACCCAGAATGCGGCCAATTGAGATGGGACAGGTCTCGGCTTTGAGCTAGGGACCTTGTACAACCCGGGCATTTGTCCTGCAGCTTTGTCCCACGGAGAACGGGGCCGGCGTAGTCACCTGACACACTCACTGGGAAGAGAGAAGAGAGTCAGAAACCCCAAAGCAACCCTATAGTGCCTATCCTCCAGCAACGAGCCTTGCGAGCCCTGGCCGGCAGCACCTGTCGCCAGATGGACTCTGCCAACTCAGCAGTGATCAGAGACACCAAGGCGAAGCCCTAAGGAAACTAGAACCTCCGAAGCAGTTAAAGAGAAAGGAAGGAAGCAAACAGGAAAGTCAACCGGAAGGGAAGGGAGGGACGGGACCACAAAAGTTCAAGGGTGGGAGACCGGCCTCTGATGGCAGCCCCAGGAGAAAGCGGAAGAGGGAAAAACGAAAACTAGAAAGGAGGAGAAAGAAAAGGACATGACAAAATTAGTTGGAGGTGAAAGGGAGAGCGGTCAAGAACCTTGGCCGCTCCACCTACAAGCCCGGAAGCCCCCAAACGGCGGCAACGAGTCATGTGGCAAGGGGGTATCCCTTCCTATAGTCCATTCATTATAGGTAGGCCAGAAATCGTGACCCCTAAGCTTTGTAACGCTAAAAGGGCTAGAGCAAATACGCTGTAATATTCCATAGCTATTCCCTGGTTGACCTTGGCGAAATGGAAGAAATGTTTGCTCGATTATTCTAGTCTTCTGTGAGTTATTAAGGTTAATGTTCAAGAGTTTTTTGGCCCACATAATTTGGAATAGGGTATAGTATTATTTTGTATTATCTGTATTATTAATAAATTGTCTTTCTTTCTTTTTTAGCTTGAAGGTGTTTTGGGAGGCGGTTATTTTTAAACTTGATAATGAAGAAAAAACAATCTAAACCATCCATTTAAAAAAAAAAAAAAAAAAAAAAAAAAAAAAAAAAAACACACACAATACCTCCCAAGTCGTCGGGTGGACTAGTGTTAAACGATCCTAACCTCACCCAACCGATTTCAAAGGCATAGGCAAAATAAATCAAGCATATACGAAAAGCCTTGGGAGCGAAAAAACTAACCCCCTTTTTATATATATTTTCCTACCAAACAAATTGCAAAGTAAAGGTCCAAAGAAATCCAGGATATACGAAATGCCTCGGGAGCGAAACAATTAACCCCTCTATATATATATTTTCCTACCAAAACAGTTTTAACGTAAAGGGCCATACAACCCTACTATATGCAGAAGACCTTGGGAGCGAAACAACCAACTCCTATATATATATTTCATTCTCCCCCTACCAATCCGATTTCAAAGTGTAGGGCCAAAGCACCCAAGTACCATACATACGAAAAGGCCCTGGGAACGAAACAACTACACCCCCAACCCCTCCTCCCTTTCCCCTCCTTCACTCATCCCCCCCCCCCCCCCTTCACCCTCCACCCAACCTCCCATGCATGCGAAAAGGCCTTGGGAACGAAACAACTACGCCCCCCCCTTCCTCCCCCCCTCCCCCCCGTTTATATAGACGGCAGGCTGTGAAAAATACGGCGGGCGTAAAATGTCGCCACTTTATGCAATCCTGATCTAACGTTTCGCGAATTTCAGCCAAAACATTTCAATATTTTGTGCTCGGGGGCAATGCTGGGCCGATCGGGGCTGAATTGCTGATGGGGGAGGGTTATATATATATATATATATATATATATATATATATATATATATATATATATACTGTATATATACAGTATATATATATATATATATTATAAAATAGTTCGGTGATAGCGATAGCATAACTGAATTTTGTGAGAAACCGGCCATAACATTTGTCTACCGATAAATGAGCACAAATTAATTATCTCCAAGGGGAGGGGGGGGGGGGGTCCTGAGGTGTATTTTTAAAGCTTGATGGAGGTGGACTGAGCAAACTAAAACTACAAAATTTAATAAACTAATAAATATATCAATATACTGTATATATATATGTTAAACAAAACTATCCCCTTAAGCCGGCGTCACACAAACACTTTATCACGGATGTATCGGAGTCACAGTATCCGAGTCAGCAAGTGGATAGGTTCGAGTCTACTATTTAACTATTTCATCTTTCCTTATGACTGTATGTTGTGACTTAGAGATCCTAATCGTGTAGTCCAATAATATATATACAGTATATATACGAATAAATAACAAATATACAATCAGAACATTATACAATACTATAAAATACTATATACTATACAATAATAAAATACTATAAAATACTATACAACTATAAAATACTATAAAATACTATACAATAATAAAATACTATAAAATACTATATCATAATAAAATACTATAAAATACTATACAATAATAAAAT
Source organism: Lithodes maja (assembly GCA_037953745.1). Classification (NCBI taxonomy): domain Eukaryota; kingdom Metazoa; phylum Arthropoda; class Malacostraca; order Decapoda; family Lithodidae; genus Lithodes; species Lithodes maja. The sequence continues at coordinate 9,850 of JBAKBP010033707.1, read as the reverse complement.
ACTATACGATACTATACAATAATAAAATACTATAAAATACTATACAATAAAACAATACTATAAAATACTATATCATAATAAAATACTATAAAATACTATATCATAATAAAATACTATAAAATACTATACAATAATAAAATACTATAAAATACTATATCATAATAAAATACTATAAAATACTATAAAATACTATAAAATACTATACAATAAAACAATACTATAAAATACTATACAATACTATAAAATATTATACAATACTTTAACATACTATACAATACAACCACTAAAAATATTCATTTTGAGGACTGTTATAACTGGTATCGGATTCCAAGACTGATACATGTAGCCGATAAACTGGCTCGTGTGGCACCGGGTTGAAGGCTTCCATAACAAACACAATCTCGATTATGGAGAGCGCCTGAATGTGTTGTCTCTCTGGGTTGTACCCATTCGGCCCCATCCTGCCTACTGTTTTAAGACGTTTATTCCCATCCAGGTGTTGATTTCTTCCTGGCGAGCGATAGCGAGCCAGTATTTTCTGGAAAAATCCGGCTTCGGAGAAATTTAGCCGGTTGTCAAAACACTATTAAAATATGCTGGCTCGCTACCGCTCGCCGGGAAAAATAGACACCTGAATGGGGATAAACGTCTTAAAACAGTAGGCTGAATGGAGCCGAATGGATACAACCCAGAGAGAGAAAAAATGCAGGTCGCCCCCTTAATCAAATTTCCTGGAAATTTAATTAACCCTTTGCGTACCAGCGACGTGGGTTATATTTTTGTCTAGCTGTATGTACACGATAATATACAACTAAGGAAGGATCTGTGGTAGTTAAAAGGGTTGGTTGAGATAGTTTGAAGCCTTATTATTGCTAGAGGTTCTTCCTAAGCTGAACAAATTCGTTTAATAGTTGCCAGAATATGCTGAAAAGGATGTCCCTGGTACTGAACGGGTTAACAAACTTGTATTATTTTTGTCTAGAAAAAAAAAATGTGGATTGGGCCTGAGTATATAGAATACAATAGATATTTACACGATAGTATTCAGCTTAAGAAGGATCTGTGGTTCCGGGACATTTAATTAACCCTTTGAGTACCAGCGACGTGGGTTATATTTGAGTACCAGCGACGTGGGTCATATTTTTGTCTAGGAAAAATAAATAAAAATAGAAATACAAAATAAAGTGGAGATTGGGCCTGAGTATATAGAATATAATATATATTTACACGATATTATGCAGCTTAAAAGGATCTGTGGTTCCGGGAAATTTAACCCTTTGAGTACAGTCGGCCTAATAAGTGATGTCGCGGCAACAAGTATATTTCGATCAATAATTGATATCAAAAAATATCTAAAACTTTATTTTATTATGTTCAGCATAATTTACTGGTTCGGCTCAATGGTTTAAGGAAGGGGTTTAGTTTGCTCTCTAAACCTCTATCAAACTTTAAAAAAAACACCCACAAGACTTCCCTCCGATGTAAATTTGTAAAGGTTTCGTTAACAAAAATTCCCGGCCGAAGGCCGATTTATCTTCATATACAGGCTCGCTATGACTCGCCAGGTAAAATTCGATACCTAAATAGCACGAAAGGTCTTAATATTGGCAAAGAAATGGGGCAAAAGGTCTGAAAATCGCCAAACTAATAGGGCGAATGTCTTGAAATCGCATAACTAATAGGGCTAAACATGAGGGAGGAGAAGGACTCGAAAAACCAACTGCCTCCCCTTAACCCACAAGACGTTGGATCAGATAGTGTTAACCCTTACAGTACCGGCGACGTCTTCTTGGTTTTTTATTTCAGCGGCATTTAGACGATTTTATGAAGCTTAGGAAGGATGTATGGTAGTCAAAAGGATCAATTAGAATAGTCTGTAATCATTTAGCGGGTCGACATCCTTCCTAAGCTGAATAAAACCGTCTAATAGTTGCCAGAAGATAATGGAAAGAACGTCACCGGTACTGAACGGGTTAACCCCTTCTGTACCGGCAACGTCTTTTAGTTTTATTCTAGCTGTATGTGGACAATTTTGAGCGGCTTAGGAATGATCTGGGGTAGTAAAAATGGTTAAGTGAGATAGTTCGAAGCCTGTTAATTGCTGGAGGCCCATTTTTAAACTTACTAAATCATCTATTAGTAGCCACAATGAACTTAAATAGGACGTCACCGGTACAGAAAGAGTTAATTAATTACGCTCCGCCATAGAGGGAGTCTTTATAAGTCCCTTAAGGGGGGTCACCTGCTTTTGTTCTCTTTCTCTCCTTTTCTCTGGTTTGTATTCATTCGGCCCCATTCAGCCTACTGTTTTAAGACGTTTACCCCCATATAGGTGTCATTATTGTCCTGGCGAGCGGTAGCGAACCAGCATATATATATATTTGTGTTTTAACAGCAAGCTAAATTTGTAATTTTTTTAATAGAAAAATGTCTCCGACGAAGCCGGATTTCTCCATACAAAGCTGGCTCACTATCGCTCGCCAGGAAGATATCGACACCTGGATGGAGATAAACGTCTTAAAACAGTTGGCTGAATGGGGCCGAATGGTTAAAAGCCAAAGAGAGAGGGAGAGGAAGAGAAAAAAAGCAAAGTTATAACAATTAAAAGAACAAACTAATTAAAAGAACAAACTAATTAAAAGAACAAACTAATTAAAAGAACAAACTAATCAGGGTCGACTTATAATGAAGGTAAAGAACTTGTATATAATTTATACTGGCCAGCTTTACACTTACACACACACACGCACACACACATACATACACACCTCCTCATCCCCCCCTCTCTCTCTCTCTCTCTCTCTCTCTCTCTCTCTCACACACACTACAATACATAACATTATACAAATCCTCCCTAACAGCCCTTCAATTCACGGCGACACTGCACATCCTTGACAAACACACACAACCCCTATTCCTCCTCTCCTCCCCTCCCACCCCACACACACACACACACACTCTCTCTCTCTCTCACACTACAATGCATTAAAGATAACAGTTTCGCCCTAGCAGCCCCTTCATTCTCAGTAACAATACACATGAGAGAGAGAGAGAGAGAGAGAGAGAGAGAGAGAGAGAGAGAGAGAGAGAGAGAGAGAGAGAGAGAAACACACACCGGTACCCTTGAGACACACACACAACCACCCCACCCCACCCAGACACAGACAAACACACCACAACACAATACATTAAAGATAAAAATTCCGCCCTAGCAGCCCCCCTTCCTTCCCGGTGACAATACACACGTACCCTTGAGAGACAATTAACCTGTTTTTGCTGACGCTCCCCGACGCTGAATCCTACCATGGTCATCGATGGGGAGAGTTGTGCTAATTAGGTTATGTTTGTTAGCGTTACGTTGGCAACATAGCTCTCCGTAAATTTGGCTATCACGTGGAGATTTATTTATTTTTTATGTATTTACTTCTCTATGTATTCATTTATGTATTTTAAGTTTCCTCCCTAGACCTCAATAAACGAAAAATAAAATAAAAATAAACTATTACAAAATAAATAAATAAACTCTTAAAAAAAACAGAAGACTCCCCTTAGAGATAAATGTGCACATGTTTATGCCGAATAATGTCCCAGCCGATGGCCAACTCTTCCCAAATTGCAGGCTCGCTTTCGCTCGCCAAGAAATCCTGGATACCTAAATGGTACAAAAGATCTTAAAATGTACAAAGATGTGGGGCGGAAGGTCTTAAATTCGACAACCTAATGCAGCGAACATGTTAACACAAAAAAATCAAAACTAATAGGGCTAAACATGAGGGAGAAGGGGGTCCAGAGAAAACACCCCCTTAAAGAACCGTCATATTAAATTAAGCTACGGAAAGTAGTCCATGACGCGTTCATTTCCGTTTATTTTAAGGATATTTTTACAGTGCAGTCTTCTCCAGGGTAACAACATGGTGGCCTAATGTAAATAGATTGTACGAATTATACTCTAATTAACCCTGATGCAGAGGGTTAACACAATGGCAGAAGAATGAACAGATGTCGGAAATTACCCTCTTAAAAAATAAATACATTAACCCTTGCTGTACCGGTGCCATCCTTTTAGCTTTTTTTTGTGGCTACTATTAGACGATTTTACCCAGCTTATGAAGGGCCTCCAGCAATTAACAGGCTTCGAACTATCTCACTTAACCTTCTTTATTACCACAGATCCATCCTACACTGCTTACAATCGTTTAAATATAGCTAGACTAAAAATAAACAGACGTCGCTGGTACAGAAGGGGTTAATAAAAATAAACACATTAATAACAATACATACACAAATAAATATATACCGGAAGAAAATAAATACGAATAATCAAATGTCTACCCCAGTGTTATGCAACATGGTGGCTTACGGTACTGTCAAGAAGTTGTCGGAAAACACCTAGAAAACCACAGCGATTCTAGCCCATTGCTGCTCCACAAGGTACACCATTTAAAGTGAGGCTAATGGACTGTAGAGGTTAAGGGGAGATGGGTCGTTTTTCTGGTCCCCTTTCTCCCTCGTGTTAAGCCCCATTTGTTTTGAAATTGTAAGACGTTCGGCCAATTAGTTTGGCGATTTTAACACTTTTCGCCCCATTTCGTTGTCAATTTGAAGACCTTTCGTGCCATTTAGGTGTCGATTATTTCCTAGCGAGCGTTAGCGAGCCTGAAATTTTAAGAGAAACCGGCCTTCGGCCGGGACATTTTCGGTACAAGTTTATCTTGAAGGGGGGTCTAGGTTGGTTTGTCTAAGCTTGATGGAGGTCTAGCGAGAACAATAAGAAATAAATTAATTAATATAAAAAAAAAAAAAAACGGTCAGTCTCTCCTTAAAGGCTTATTGTAACCTCATTTTAGCCTCATTGTTCTCTAGGTATGCAAAATTGTGGCCGAATTTAGGAAATCACTCCCTCAAAAACCTTCGAATCCAGCCTATTATCTTTTAGGTCACAATATGGCCACCCACTATAATGATGCCTTTAGAAAACACCCTCTTAAAAATAAATGAACATAGTAAATACATAAATTAATCTAAATCAAGATAGATGTTAATGAATCCAACCTATTGTCTCTTAGTTAGCAATATGACCACCCACTGTAATGAGGCTATCGAAAATCACAAAAAAAAAAAAAAAAAAAAAAAAAAAAAAAATATATATATATATATATATATACTGTACATATATAATAACAATAAATACATAAATAAATATAATAAATATAAAACAAAACGATACCAGCCTATTGTCTCTTAGTTGGCCGCCCACTATAATGAGGCAGGCGGAAATCACTCTTAAAATCACCCAATCCCAACCTATTGTCTCTTAGTTAGCAATATGGCCGCCCACTATAATGAGGCAGTCGGAAATCACGCCCTCAAAAAGGTGTCTATTTCTTCCTGGCGAGCGATAGCGAGCCAGCATTGTATGGAGAAATCCGGCTTTGCCGGAGAAATGTTTCTATCGAAAAAATGTACAAATTTAGCTTGCTGTCAAAACAAAAATATATATACAGGTATATGCTGGCTCGCTACCGCTCGCTAGGAAAATATTGACACCTGGATGGGAGTAAACGTCTTAAAACAGTAGGCTGAATGGGGCCGAATGGATACAAGCCAAAGAGAGAGGGAGTGAAAGATAAAAAAGAGCGAGGTGGGCTCCCTTGAAACCTGAAATCACACCCTAAAAAAAAATCCGATTCCTGGCCATTGTCTTCGCCCGGGGTAATTAATTGTGCCGCCGTAATTATCAGCTCCTCCTCACGCCCACCGTCTCCCCTCCCCCCTTTGGCTTGTATCCATTCGGCCCCATTCAGCCTACTGTTTTAAGACGCTTACCACCATCCTGGTGTTAATATTTTCCTGGCGAGCGATAGCAAGCCAGCATATATATATTTGTGTTTTGACAGCAAGCTAAATTTGTACATTTTTCGATAGAAAAATTTCTCCGGCAAAGCCGGATTTCTCCATACAATGCTGGCTCGCTATCGCTCGCCAGGAAGAAATCAACACCTGGATGGGGATAAAAGTCTTAAAACAGTTGGCTGAATGGGGCCGAATGGATACAAGCCAGGGAAAGAGAGAAAAGGAGAGAAAGATAAAATAAAGCCGGTGACCCCCCAATTAATCGTGCCGCCGTTATTACCAGCTCCTCCTCACGCCCACCTCCTCTACCCCTTTGAATACCACGCCCTTAAAAATGCTGGCCGGCCGAACAATGGGCGGAATGGGCGGAAAGAAAAAACGGTAGAAATGGAGGAGAGGAATTATCAGGACAAACGAGCCAAGAAATGGTCCAGAAATATGAAGAAGGCAGTGGTTAGGGAAAATTAATAAGAAATTACCCAAGAAAATAAGGAAGGCAAATGTTAGGGAAAATGTGTGAACAAAATGACAAGAACATTTAAGAAATGCGGAAATAAATTGTTCAGAAAAATTATGAAAGGAAATTGTTAGGGTAAATAAATAATGGGAAGTAAAGATCCCGAATAATAAAGAAGGAGATAGTTGGGGAAAATGAGGGTAGAAAATGCCAAGAAAATGGTGTAAAGAATTAACCAAACAATTCTGTCCAGCTCTTTAACCCAAGAGTTAATCGATTTTACCAATCTTTTTCCATTCAATAAGTGACCTCTGGAACGCCAAAGGTCGGTCTCCCTGTGATTATGAAAGCGAAAGAGGAAATAGTAATGTGCCCTAGGTTTTAGTTTGTTCCCTAGACCTCCATCAAGCTTAAAATTACATCCCCTAGACCCCCTTTCAAGATAAATTTGTACATTTTTCGGTAGAAAAGTGTCCCGGCCGAAGGTCGGTTCCTCTTAAATTACAGGCTCACTATCGCTCGCCAGGAAAAAACATCGACACCTAAATTGACAGAAAGGGTGGGGGGGGGGGGGGGCGAAAGTTCTTAAAATCGCCAAACTAATGGGGCGAACGTAATAAAATGTCAAAACCAATGGGGCTAAACATGAAGGAGAAAGGGGTCCAGGAAAAAATCCCTCTGGTGGAAATCTCCCCTTTAAAAATATATATATATATATATATATATATATATATATATATATATATATAAAATAAATTGTATATCTAAAACGAAAAACAGGGAATAACCAATACAAGCTACCATGCCATCAAATATGAAAACCCTTCGCTTCCTTGTACACAGCGAGAGGTGAAGGTTAGAACACAAGAACAATATATAAGAAAGCCTCTAAGTTAAACAGTGAAAATATCGTGTAGCTCAGTACAAACAATTATATATATACCGGTATATTAAAATTACAAAATGCGGCAAAACTATAAATGCAGAATTAAACATTATATTAATGACATCAGATTGTATAAATGAATGAATTTAAATGAATGAATTAATGAATAAATAAATGTATTAATTAATATTAGCAGTACAGATAATCGTATATAATAACAATGATATAATTATATAGATTTTCTCTTTTCTCATTCTTATAAAACTGTCTTGATTGTGTAATGGTTAAAGTGTTCAAGATTTGCATGTGGTATACCAGGTTCGAATCCCGGGAGGATCACACGTTTTCATTAATTTAATTGAGAGGTGTTTGGTGTTGGGAGTGAAATTAATTAATTAAATTATTATTATATAGGGAATTTATCTAGTTTTACACCGGGTCGAAACCATCGATATATTATTTAGACAAATATGTTAGTTAGGTCATGTACTTCATTGCCATATATGTTCACCCCGTCGGTAATTAATTATACAAACATCCCTAAATCTCTAAAAAAAATCCCTAAATCTCGCACGGCGGCTCACCCGATCTCCATTTTCTGTTGCGTTGCTGCGGGACGGCCACCCCTCTCGCTCCACCACCTTCTTTCATTTATGCCACGCCTGCGCAGTAGTGTTTCACACCTGCCAATAACAATCAATCATGTTAACAATGACGTAGTATCAGGTTACATGCCTCAACCACTCACAACCACCCACGCCCCCCCCCCCCCCCCACCGTGCCTGTGATTTCAGTTTTCACCACTCGAGTCATGGCTTCCGTCTGCGATGGTTGTACACCTTCCTGTGGCTGTAGTCCTACACCTAATATTATTATTATTAAGGTATGTCGTCTATGGAACATATACTAGGTGTTAGGTGAAGGTAATGTTAGGTTCTTTGGTTAGGTTAATGGCAAAAGTTGGCTCGAATTTAAGGGATTTAGCGGGGGGGTGGGGGCAGCAGCCCCCACCCATAATACTAGGTTGGCTTAGCTTAGGTTAGGTTAGGTTAGGCTAATGTTAACCCCATAATACTAGGTTATTTGGTTAGGTTAATGACAAAACTTGGCTCGGATTTCATGGATTTAGCGGGGGTGTGGGGGCAGCAGCCCCCACCCATTATACTAAGTTAGGTTAGGTTACGTTAACCCCATTCAAACTGGCTTTTTCCACGTTGAAAAACAAGAAAACCCGAGCCAACTTTTGAAATGAAGTTACTGTGATTTTGGACTCTGAAAAATTGAAAAACCCGAGCCAAGTTTGGTCAAAACTTGGCTCGGGTTTTTCTATTTTCAGGTTTTGTTACTTTTAAATATTGTATTTTCAGAGTTGTTCCAATATTACTCCTTTATTTACGTCTTTTACCCCGCAATTTCCCTGATCTTCATAGCCCTCCCCACTATCGGGGGCCGTGTCTTAAGATTGATGGATAAGACTTTTTTTGCATTTTCCGATGGGGTTCATAAAAAAACACACCTAAAAAACCCCAAAATAAGGAACAAATAAAAAAAATACTTGTAAAAATCGTGCCCGGTGTAAAACTTTATATTTAACTTATATAGTTTTCTAATTACTGTAATTAGGCTCAGTTTTCGATGTCACCACATACATCTAAGAACAAATAATTGATCAAATTTTAACTAATAACATAAAAAAACAAATCAGATTAAACAAGAAACGAACTAGAGCAATAAAAGCATCAACACCATTAGCAACAAGGGCAACAATAAACAAAAAACAACAACAGCGACAACGACAACAACAATAACAACAACAATAGCAACAAGAGCAACAATAAACAAAATACTATTACAACAACAACAGCGACAACAATAATAACAACAACACAAATAATAACAACTACAATAATAACAACAGAACAAATCACTACAGCAATAATAACAACAGAACAAATCACTACAGCAATAACAACAACAGAACAAATCACTACAGCAATAACAACAACAGAACAAATCACTACAGCAATAACAACAGAACAAATCACTACAGCAATAACAACAACAGAACAAATCACTACAGCAATAACAACAACAGAACAAATCACTACAGCAATAACAACAGAACAAATCACTACAGCAATAACAACAACAGAACAAATCACTACAGCAATAATAACAGAACAAATCACTACAGCAATAACAACAACAGAACAAATCACTACAGCAATAACAACAACAGAACAAATCACTACAGCAATAACAACAACAGAACAAATCACTACAGCAATAACAACAACAGAACAAATCACTACAGCAATAACAACAATGGGAAAAGGTTATCTTTTGGACCGACAGTAGTCCCATCGATCTTTTTAGGCCTAATAGACCCAGTAGAAAATATACATCATTGCTATATAAGTCATTCCGAGCGGAAATGTATAATAAGGGATTTATATAATACGATAATAATTAACTCCCTATAAACGGCCCGGCCACCATCTTCGCTACACTCGCATGTCTGGACACTGTCTACTGACTTGAAAGTGATGTGAAATAATCAACCAATAGCAATGGAATTCCCTGAATGAAGTTACACCCATTTAGCCAATCACCTGTCACGCGCAGCTGCGCATAACCCATAATGCAATATATTG
>JBAKBP010033706.1:0-21552 GCA_037953745.1 Lithodes maja | reverse complement strand
TTATCTTCTGATCTAACAACTTTTTCCAATTGGGGGCAGAGAAAACTTTGTTGCTTTAAATACTTCCAAAACCCAATTTATCTACCCGTCCAGAACTCCCAGAAGAATATCCCTTATACTTCAACTATACAAAAATCAACCTTTCATCTTCTCTCAGTATTCTCGGTGTCTCTTTCTCTTCTGATCTCTCTTGGAAAGACCATATTGCTACTCTTGGTAAAACGGCTTCCCAGAAGTTGGGTGTGCTCAACCGCGTCCAGGCCATAAAAATAAGCCCAAATGGTGGAATAAAGATATTTCAAACTGCCTGCTAGCTAAAAAAAATTGCTAATGATAGATTAAGATCTTCACAAAATGACGAACGGGTGAAATTTGTAGAGCTACGACGCAAAACCAAAAAGTTAATTAAGCAAAGTAAAAAGACCTTAGAGTTACATATTGCGAATCAAAGTAAAACAAACCCGAAATAATTCTATAGTTATATCAGAAAGAAAAAAATATTTACTTCAACTGTTGGACCGTTAGTCGATGAAAATGGAGAATACACCAAAGACGAAGTACAAATGAGTAATGCCCTCAATACCTTCTTTGCATCAGTTTTTACAACAGAAGACCTCAGTGATATCCCTACACCATCGCCGATTCAGATTGATAATTCAGATGTTCTAAGCAATATCACCGTTACAGAGAGAAGTATTGAATTGTTTAAATAAACTCAAGGTAAATAAAACGCCTGGACCTGATACAATCTCACCTAGAGTCCTAAAGGATGCTAAGGATGAGCTCTCTAAACCACTGACATTGCTATTCAATAAATCCTTGCAGTCTGGAACTATGCCTGATCAGTGGAAGCTAGCCAACGTAACACCGATATTCAAAAAAGGCAGCAAATCCCTACCCAGTAACTATCGTCCAATTAGCTTAACCTCAGTTGTACGTAAAATGCTAGAAACGGTCATAAGAGACAGACTCGTAAATCACTTAGAGGAAAATAACATACTTAAAGATACTCAACACGGCTTTCGTAAAAAACGTTCCTGTTTAACAAACCTCTTAGACTTCTTCCACGATATCCTCAACTTCTACGATGAGAGTAAAGCTGTAGATATTATATACCTTGATATTCAAAAGGCCTTTGACAAAGTTCCCCACAAACGTTTACTGCTAAAACTAAAAGCACATGGAATACAAGACGGTGAGTTGAAATGGATAGAAAATTGGCTCAGCGACAGAAAGCAAAGAGTAGTCATAAACGGTAAGGCATCTAAATGGACCAATGTAAGTAGCGGGGTAACCCAGGGATCGGTACTAGGGCCAATTATCTTTCTAATTTACATCAACGACATAGATGAGGGTCTCACCTGTACAATCTCAAAATTTGCTGACGATACAAAAATTGCAAATAGCGTACTCTCAAAAGAACAAGTTGACGATATGCAACACAATCTAGATAAATTGTCATGTTGGGCCCAAATTTGGCAAATGAGTTTCAATGCGGATAAATGTAAAGTACTACATATCGGATACCTAAATAAGAAAGCAAACTATTCGATGAATGGCACTCAGCTTAAGAATGTAAACAGAGAAACCGATCTGGGAGTAACAATATCGAGTAACCTAAAACCGAGTCAACAATGTTCAGAATTTGTTAAGAAGGCAAACAAAATAATTGGCTTTATAGGCAGGTCATTTGAGCATAAATCCGAAGAAGTTATCCTAACCCTTTACAATTCCTTAGTCCACCCTCTTCTGGAATACTGCGTTCAATCCTGGTGCCCTTATTACCAAAAAGATATAAACAAGCTAGAACGAGTGCAACATAGAGTTACCAAAATGATACCTAGCCTAAAGAACAAACCATACGAAGAGCGTCTTAGAGAATTAAATCTATTTCCTTTAACCCAGTGCAGATTAAGAGGTGACTTAATTCAAGTGTTCAAAATCATCAAAGGCATCGACAATATGAACTGTAGTAAGTACTTCACTATCGACCAATCTAATTATACGCGGGGAAACAAACGGTTGCAAAATTATTGGTAAATCTTTTAACTCACACGAATCTAAGAATTTCTTCTTCAATCGAGTTGTCAACTTGTGGAATGGGCTTCCCCGAGACGTTATAGTCTGAAGCACCGTTGATTCATTTAAACTCCGCCTAGACAAATATCTCGCATCAAACCCGCGACTGACTGCGTTTGTAAATGAATAACTTTATTTTATCCCCCCCTCAGTTACTAACCCATCTGTCCCCTACTAACTTCCTAATCCTGCCACGGACATTAGTTCCGGGGCAGTGATTCCCTTTCCAATGTTCCCTTGCCCACTCTGGACCACTGTTTGGACACTTGATCCTCAGTGTTTTGGAGGACAAGCAGCCTAGAGGGGGCACTGTCTGTTGTTGCTTGATTTCCTTTGTGCTCCTTTGTGCCTCAAGGGTTTCTTTACCCCTGCACAGCTTCTTGCTCTGTATAGGGGCACAGTGCGTCCATGTACTGAGTACTGTTCGCATGTGTGGGGAGGATCCTCTCACACAGCACTTCTAGACAAAGTAGAAAAGAAAGCCTTTCGTCTCATTAACTCCTGTCCACTCACCAATTATCTGCAATCTCTCTCTCTCTTCGCCGCAATGTTGCATCTCTCTCACTATTCTATTGCTATTACAACAATCAGTGTTCCTCAGAGCTCTCTCAATGTATACCGCCTCCTCTATATAGGGTACTTAGTACTCGTCTTGCAACACAATCCCACCCTTACTTTGTGCAACTCTTCAAACCCAAGGGTGAAACGATACTCCCAATCTTTCTTCTATGCATCAGCTGAGCTTTGGATCTCTCTCCCTAAATCCATCTTTCCCTCATCGTATGACTTAAATTTCTTCAAACTCCGTTTGTCCAAACATTTTGGCTCGAATTTTCCTTGATTATAGTCTTGTCACTCTTTCAACTCTGGGGGAGGCACTCGTACCAGGCAGTTTTGTCTTTTGTCTCCCTCATCCACATAGAAAGCAAAAATAACATATTGGAGTATTCTGTTTTGAAAAGATTAAACAAATTACCGACGTTTAATTTATATAATAGGAAACTTAGCTAACTCTTTCCATAGGTACCGAATAACCACAAACGTTCCTAGTCGTATCTAATATACATAAATCCTCAGCTCGACCCAGTTTTTCGTCAGAAAAGTATCGTTTCTCTCATTGTGTCCACTTCTTACATAGCAACGTGCACAATTGCTTACACATACACACATATAATCGTGTGTGTGTGTACCTCGGGATGGTCCTGATATTTAACCCTTTATGTACCAACGATGTCTGTTACATTTCATTCAAGCTATATGTAGACGATTTTTGCTGCTTAGAAAGGATGTGTAGTAGTTAAAAGGATTGGTTGACATAGTTTGAAGCCTTATTATTGCTATAGCTCCTTCCTAAGCTGAAATAAATCGTCTGATAGTTGCCAGAATATGCTGAATAGGACGTCCCTGGTACTGAGTGGGTTAAACCTGCCTTGATTAACTCCTTCAAACATTGATAACTTGGTTTACGTGTATTCTATAGGTTACAATAGACACTGTTAACAACATCCAGAAAGCTCTCTCGTAGCAAAGGGGTTAAGGGGAGATGGTTGTCATTTCTGGCCTCCCTTCTCCTTCATGTTTAGCCCCATTAGGTTTCAGATGTTAAGACATTAGGTCCGTTAGTTTAGCGATTTTGAGACTTTACGACACGTTTATGTGTCAATATGAAGACCTGTCGTGCCATTAAGGTGTGGATTTTTCCTGGCGAGCGATAGCGAGCCTGTAATTTAGGAGGAACCGGCCTTCCTACAGAAAAAATGTACACATTTACCTAGAAGGGGGATCTTTGGGATGTTTTGTTAAGCTTGATGGAGGTCTAGGGAGGAAAGTAAGAAAATATTCTATATATAAATAAATAACTATATAAATAAATCGACCCATAAATAAACCCCACCCCCTTAAAACAAATATAGTTCTGTTGTGTTCAGTGCCAGCTAATTATCGTCAAGTTATTGTTGAGAAGTTAGGAATGAGGCGGTGTTATGCTGTGCCTGAGGCCACTAAAAGGGGGGTATCACACACGCTAGCCCTTATCGCCAATTTTCCACGGCCAACAGTTTTCCTGAAACAATGAAGGGATCTTTCAGTTTGGTATCGGAGACTAGAACGAAAGTATTCTAACTCCTTCTGTACCGGCGACGTCTTTGTCATTGTATTACAGAAGATTTCGTGCTGCTTAAGAAAGATTTGTGGTAGTGAAAAGGGTTAATAAAGATAGTTCGAAGCCTGTTGATTGCTGGAGGTCTCTCTTACACTGAACAAAATCGTCTATTAGTAGCCAGTATAGAATTAAAAGGACGGAACTGGTACTGAACGGGTTCATGTAGGTAACCGACTCTTTACACAACTTAGATTTAGAGACTGGCAGACCAGAATCACCGAAGAAGTTGAAAGAGAACTTATGCGGTGACCAAGGTTATCTAGAGGTCGGTCGGACGATGACATAATAACCACTGCAATACTATGCAAACAGTATTCCTATGATTCTCCCCAATTCTTACTGATATTATCAACATTTTAATAACTAACCGTGGATAACCGTATAATATTAGTTACCAAAAGCTTATTCAGTATTACTTTTTTTGCATTATCATCATTTAGTTTAGTACATCAGAACCAAACATAACTAGTATTATGAAATATCCATTAAATTAAATTAAATTACAGTATAGTTCTAGACAAAAGAGAAAGAATCTCAATAAACCTTTCAAGTTACATAGGCCTCTCCAAAACTGTACAAGGGTTTAACCCTCTCACGACCATAGGACGCAGAGGTTGCCAGATTAGCAATAAGAAATAGAGTTCTCTCACTCTTATAATTACCTCTCCAAAATTAGTTTTCTGCCCACAGCTAACTCAAAGACAACTGCAGAGGTTGAAGTAACTAAACTAAAGGTTTCTAAATACCCCTGATGGTAACAAAGGCTTTAAAGTATCCCTAATAGGCTCAAATTGCGTCATATGTCGGAGGAAAACGGTGGATGCCATTGGAGGACTTGACCAATCTCAGTGTATGGCTGGAGGAACTTTTGATCGAATGTATGGTAAAGTTCTTGTAGACCCATTAATAGTGTTAGTTTGATATACAACATAAAACCTATCCTGTTCTATATACGATTCCTTTTAATTACTGGATATTGCTTCGGATTCAACTTTAAAATGAAAACAAAACTATTAACATCGATCAATAGGCATGGAAATTACTCACAAAGTATAGTACATTCTCTATGAAAGAACCAGATTACACACAAGAAGATTGACTTCATAGCATTTTCTATTATATATTACTAGCTGCAATCTTGGGTGCAGAAAGACTGGCGATGCAACACACAAGGTAAACATAACATTTGATATACATTATTTGATGAGAACAGGAAACGTTGACTGGAATGAACACAACATGAACTATAATAGAGAATAATTGGCAGGATTAAGAAATATATATAGGCCTACTGTATATATATTCTCAATCTTGAGTGAACATGGAAAGGTAAATATAAATTAGTTTCTTTGCTATGGGCATGAAAGAGACAAAAGGCAGGCTACATGTAACGAGTGTCTGCCCCAAAGCCAAAAAAGTAACAGACCCAAGTTCACGTTAGGGTAAAAAGAAAGCATAACAGACACATATGAGTGAGCTTTATGTTTGTTATTTACAATATAATATTAATGTATTGTTATTTGGTCATTCTTTGTTATACACTGAATGATGAATGTTTTTCATTTGTTGATGTATATTTTAATGATATTGAAAAACAAAGTATCCTAAACAATTGTACATGCGCAGTAAAAAACGAAAGGACCCGGTCATCGGCTAGGGTTTTAAAATATGCTTGAAGAGTGTTCTGGGCGGCGTTCATTAGCTTGGTGCGTGTCTGGGGCAAAATTAAAATAAATTACTCAAAATTTATATAATCAACCAAAGCCTTCAATAATTTACCAAACGCACACACATACACACACACACACACACACACACACACACACACACACACACAAACAATAAATGAAAATCGTGCATTATACGACATTCAAGGAAATATTCATATATATTTGTAATGTATTAAACTCAGTACAGAACAAATACTGTTACCGATAAAAGCCTATTTGTCAGTAATTTAAATTTAATTTTTATAGATGCTTGGTTGACTTTGTTTCGCATTTATGATTCAACAATATCTCCCAGCACAGAATAACATTTGCTTTTCAGAACTAGTTTACTCCAAGAACCTATGTTTTAATTTATCTTTCCCAGTTTAAGTTTCTGCCAAACTTCAACTTGCAATATAATAACCCTATCGCTGCAGCAGACATACTGGTATGTCCTATGTGAAAACTATTTTTGCTGAGGGCGACGTTCATAAAGGTTGACTTGGTTCACCGAACTACTACTCTTGTTGCCAGACACTTCCATAAGCTTCTAAGCATTACTCCCATAGTTGTTGTTGTTGTTGTTGTTCCCCAAGCTGCCTGGCCGAACAGCCCCGAAGCCCAGAGCAAAGCCAAGGCCACAACCGAGCGCCCCCACAGAACCCTCCCTGCTTACCACAATAAAGCCTGGGTGACCGAAGCCACTCCATGGCGGGGAGCTGAGGAGGGTGCGGAAATGCCAGGGAAACCAAAGCCCCACCCAGGGCCCTGTGCCCCTCAGCAATTATGAAGAGAAAGTTGAGGGGCAAAGGAAAAATGTGACGCTTTCGCTTCCAATCTTGATAGATTGGGAGGTCAATCCACGGAAGAGGCGCCGTCACTTGAGATCTAGAGAATATATAAGTAAAAGGAACAGTCAGAGTAAGCTATGGGTATGGCAGAGATCGCTCCGTTCTCACTCTGATAGACCAGCCCATCACCACATGACTAGAACCCCCATAGTAATATCAATTGGCTACAGGCCTCAATTGTGAGGGGGTTGTGTGTCCAAGCAAGAAGTGATTTGGAAGCTGAAATACAACCAAGAACAGGTCTACTTCTATACATGTTTCTGACAGCTACATAACAGATATGAATGCGAGGTTCAAATAATTTCATACGGTAATTTAAACAAAAACGGTTTATTTCATTTAGTTATCGAGAGTCTAGGGAAGAGAAACAGGAAGTGATAAAACGCTTGATACGTGCCCCTTGCCGAGCCTGGCCTGGGCGGTATACAAGGAAGTTATGATTGATATCTTCAAGGCCACCATGGCTATGAATTAATGAAGTAGACGTTTCTAGGGAGAATTAGACTGGAATATTCCATGGGAATTGGTTTGAAATCGCTCAGTGCTACAGAAAGCTTGTTTTTGCCTATGACTTTAAACTGCTTCAAGCTGCGTAAGTCCAGACCTTTTTAATCGTCGTGTTTGGCTCCCTGTGACTTTTAAGTTTGAGGTGGGACACTTGTTATACGCAGGTCTGACTTTTCTTTCCTTCATACACAGAGACAATTTAAAAACGGAGAAAAGCAACGCCATCCACAAGGGCCCTGTAGTAAAAGAGTTGAATCAAACTATAAACCTTATGAGTGGAGTAATTTATGTTATTTATTTAACGCTAACACCAAACACCTCCCAACGAATTTAATGAAAGCATGTGATCCACCGGGATTCGACCCTGGGTTACCACACATACATTTTAAGCATTTTAACCATTACACCACCAAGACCATTTATTATATTTCATTATACTGTGTGATTAAAAATGTTTTTATTTTATTTGTTGCATCTTCCTCTCTTCTTTTATAGAATAGAACTGGCATGCATTGATCATACTTAATTCAACACACAATTGAATGGTTTATGAACAAAATGTAATTAGATCATTAATATAAGGGGTTGAATATGTACAGCACCGTACATTAAAATAACTGAGTTTTGTAATGTACTAAATATATAATCATACAAGACATACATATATTGTATACACATAACATACCCGATGGATGGTATTACCTACCAGGCACTTACAATACTTTATGCACGTCGTGATGTGGAATTCAATTTTATATTATTGCAATAATTATGCAGTGTAAATCCATTAAAATCCACGAACATACAAATGTTATATCTCCTGCAAGCCATACATATTTAATTCCAAGCTTTCCCTCCACAGGCACACAACACTTACACCAAGACCACCAAATACGGCAACAATACACCATAGTCTTCTGCACCAAACACTGGCTTTCTCTGAATGCAGCTACAGCTCTTATGTGGCGCAGGACAATCGGTGAGTCACATGTATTCTCCTATTTCGTTTCTTCTTGAAGAAGCGTAGTTAACCCCCTCAGACAGGAATAGTTAACTTACTGACGAGGAGGCGGACCGCCCGGTATTATCCCCATAATCTTACACTGAGGGACCGTTAGGAGTCGGAGAAATTTGGGGTTGCCATCAATCGACAGATTCTGATCTAACTTACCTAACTTACTGAGGCCAAAATGACGCTAGAGAGTCATATAACTTATTATTGAGATATTACAGTAAGTTCATATATGGGTCGGAGGGGGTTAAATACTTCTCCATACGTTAGATATATATATAACGTATGGCGAAGTATTTATCTACGCTTCTCCAAGAAGAGAGCGAGATTGGTAGCATTATTTATAAATATATACTATATAAGTATTGTATGTCATTATAAACAGCAATATTCTTAAATCATCATTTATTTCATATACCTGACAAAATCTAAGACAAAGCTTGTCAAAACACTTTAAATCGGCACATGGTTTTTCTATTCATGTTAACTAAGTACTGCTTTTATTTCGGACTTTATTTGATTAATTATATGTAATTTTGCAACCGGATCAACTAGGCTAATGTATAAGAGTAATTACAACCATTCTAAAAGTGGATACAATAGTTAGGGGAGAACAAACAGGAGCGAAGGAACAGTGGAGGTAAGAGCTATAAAAACGTTGTCGTAATAAACGTATCCACAGAGCTTTTGATGGACCAGTTAAAAAGCGAGATATATTTACAAGGAATAAGACGGAGTAATTATTAAATAAACCCACTTGAAGCCTATTCCAGGTATATGCAGTACTCTTAGTGAATACTCGATGGATTGTATAGTGAAGTGCTATATCTACTATCCAATGTGTTCTTAATATGTTCTACTAGAGAACTGTCTAGATATACTGCATGAAGTTTGTTCCGCTTAGAACAGATCGCATAATTATGTGAAAGTCTCCACATAATCCTGTGCCAAATGTGTTCAGCTCCAATTTCCATTTATGGTTGCATTTTGAATCTAAGCACATTCTAATAATTTAGTTTTTAACCCATATAATAAGGACTTCAACAAAATGTTAGAGAGAGAGAGAGAGAGAGAGAGAGAGAGAGAGAGAGAGAGAGAGAGAGAGAGAGAGAGAGAGAGAGAGAGAGAAAATGTTATGCAGCTGAGTGCGAATATTTCAACATTAAATTAAAAACTACATTCAACCAGGAATGTTATTTAGTGATACTCTACAATTACCAATAATAGTAATAACCTTGACCATATTAGCTAATAATTTAATTCCGGGGTTTAAAGTGAAGGAGGCATATGAATGCTCGCTTTTTATTGTGCATGGTCCGGAATTAAGGAATATGAATGACTTGGTTACAAAGAGAGATGGTAGGTGGAGGAATTGTTGTGGGGGTTAACCAAGGAAACGCCGATTTGTATTATTGTAATATCTGTGTGTGTGTGTGTATTCATATTCTTCATAATTGTAGTTTGACAGGAATTAAGTTTTTGGCTCGTATTGTCCCGCTTCCTAGACATTATTATAAATTACAATTACCCATCTCCTTGCTCAAGGGATATGGTAACCACCAGCTATGCCTCAGAAAACCTTCAGCAACCTGAGCGAGATTCAACCCCGGTCTGCTAGGTTGCAGGTGGGAACGGTACCAGTGAGCTAGCCGCACTACTATGTATGTGTGTGTGTGTTCATATAGAGGGTTAAGGCAGGGTACGAGTCTCGATACTTTTGCTGAACCGACATCTTTATCCAATTATTGCAAGTATTGATATGCCAGAACCTGCAACACCATGCCGGATTGCAACGATCGCCGCTGGGCCTGTAAGCACCACCAACAAACCAGGACCCTCACTACCATCATTGCTGGCACCCTTGCCACTCATCACGCCCTTGATGGACACTCTGCCCTTGATATCCCCTCTGCCTGATACCCAAACTAAGATGGGCATAAGTAACCCAGAGAATATATCAGATTCCCCTGGCCGCCTCCACTATAAAGAACTAAAGAGGACAATTCTCCTCTCCAGCCAGCAAGTAGAAAACCGGAGTTTCTGCTACCTGCAATACTACTCTTAATGCCCCCTTCACACATACAGGACTCGGGCGCCGAATACAGCAGAGTAGCGTTTTTGTCCCCCGACTTTTGGAGTTGGCTCGGTATGCCGCATCCAACGGACTTCACCAGACTACAGCCGCATACAGCCGACGTTGTCGTCTTGACTCCGGAGAAGTCTTGAGACTCGAACCGAAAAAAAAAATAACGGTCATTTTTACATGCCGACTTCACCCGCATCTATAAGACTTCAGCCGATCGACTCCAGAATACAGCCGATCGACTTCAGAGTCGAACCGCATACACCCGCATAAAGCCGACACACATAAGTTGTGTGGCCAGCGGATGTATAAAAAGGGGCGGTCTAGCAGGGCTGAACATCATTACAGTCGACTCCACCGTTACGTCAACAGCTACGGTGACACTCTACCACACAACATGGATGCGCACGTATTCATTACACCCTCCCAGCGCCAAAATATAGACATATACCTGGCGACCATGTCCATGGATTTAACTCTCCAGGTTGATCTGTTGGCTCTGAAAATAGCCATTAAACAACGAAGGAGGAAGAGGAGGTCAGTGTGGACGCGGAACTGGCTCCTGCGGCGGCCAATGTATGGCCACTACGAGAATATCATGCATGAGTTCATGCGCGAAGACCACCGCAGCTTCAGAAACTTCACCAGGTTGGACGTGGACATGTTCTGGGAAATGGTGGAGAAGATAACACCCAGGATAGAGAGACAGGACACCTTCTGGCGGAAATCCCTGAGCCCTGCCCTTCGTCTCGCCATTACCCTGCGCTACCTGGCGACTGGTGATTCATATCAAACACTCTCCTATGATTTCCGCGTCGCCCATAACAGCATTTCACTGCTGGTTCCTGACACCTGTGAGGCCATCTACCAAGAATACCACCCTCTCATTCTGCCATGCCCCAAGACCCCCGAAGATTGGAAGAAATGTGCTGACCTCTTCGAAGAACGCTGGCAGTTTCCACACGCCGTTGGTGCTATTGATGGTAAGCACATAGCCATTCGCTGCCCTGCCAATGCTGGGTCCCTTTACTATAACTACAAGGGATTCCACTCTATTGTGCTTATGGCAGTTGTGGATGCTGACTACAAGTTCCTGTACTGCGATGTGGGTGCCACTGGTTCGGGGTCTGACGGTGGTGTCTTTGCACAGACACCTATCAGGGCCGGCCTGGAGAACAACACCCTGGGACTTCCGCCTCCTCAACCCCTACACACTGGTGCCAGGCCTGTGCCCTACTTCCTGTTAGCTGACGACGCATTCCCCATGCGACCCTGGCTACTCAAACCATTCCCACATCGCTCAACGGACATGGGTCAGATGATCTTCTCCTACCGGTTGTCCAGGGCTCGACGGGTGGTGGAAAATGCCTTTGGCATCTTGGCTAACAGGTAAATATCTTTTAATTTTGGTGGGGTTAATGCCATTAATAAGGCTATACACTTGCATTGCTAACTAATTCTCTTTGCAGAGGCATGTATTTGATAATAACCATGTTTTGTGTCTCCCTATTTTCCAGGTTCAGATGTTTGCTCACCACCATTCCCCTGCAACCCAAGAGAGTGGAGTCTGTGGTGCTGGCATGCTGTTGCCTACACAACCTCATCCGTCGCCGTTTCCCCAGTCACCACCCCGTTGGCTTCCTTGACAGGGAGAACCCAGTCACCCACAGGGTGACGCCAGGGTCTTGGAGGGATGGTGACCAGTTGGAGCCGCTCATGCCACTGACCGGAAACCAGGCTACTAATTACGCAAAGGAGTTGCGTCGCTACATGGCAGACTACTTCACATCAACCCGGGGCAGTGTGAGCTGGCAGGATAGCCGCTTCAGTGACTCATGAAGGTACGATGATTGTGTGTATTTTAATGTTATATTAACTGACCTAATTTGCAGCTCTTTCTAATTAAATCATGCGTGCCATTGTCCATATCATTTGCAAATTTGATATGTTCATACGTTTCTTATTAATAATTATTACTTTCATTTGCACTTGTCTTCAGTCATTTGCTTTCGCATATTATTTCATTATTCAGTATTTCCATGACATTCAGTAATTTATTATGTAACTGTCATGCGTCAGTTATATTTTATTATTATATATTCATATTTATACGTATCAGGCTATTACTTTCTTGCTTTGTTATTGCCGTCGCGGGCATTTGTATATGATGAATGTATATTAATTTTAGAAAACATATATTATATTCATCTATATTTTCAACATCTATTTTATTCATCTATATTTTATTTAGTAGTCACTTTTGTGAATGAATGTCAAGTCGTAAATATTTGACTGCCATGTTATTTAAGGACATATTTTTGGGTATTATTACTAGATACTATTTTCAGCAAAGATAAGTATTATTTATTGTTTTATAACATATTACTGGCATATGGGATTGGAATTCTAAACACAGTATTCACAACAGAATTTTATTTTAAACTTTACATTGGACGGAAATTCTCTACTGCCCCTCGTGCTGCGGTGTGTGTAGTGTTGGGTTTGGGGAGTCCAGGTTGAGACTCACATCAAAGAGTTGCCTCTGAAAACTTCTCCCAGGTGTGGCGGGCACCGCGAGGTGTGTCCCATATGTGGGGGTGGAGCTGCCCCACAAGGTGGGCGTAAACTGTGGGGCCGGTCCAAGAGGTTGGCCCAGGTGTGGAGTCAGCTGTGGCACACGTTGTTGGTATACCTGGGGCGCAAGTTGGACGCTGACGGAGGGTTGTGGAGGTTGGACGGGGGGTGGTGCCGCACTCGCTGGGGTTGCAGTTGCCCCCGAAGCCCGTTGCCGCGCCATCTTGTCCATCTGCAGCACGTAGGTAGTCATCTCCTGCTGAGCCGTGTTGCAGTCATCGGCAGACCACTCATTCATGACTTCCGCAAGGTAGGCAACGAACGCGGAAACATGAGGCTTGATGCGTCCACCTCCTGTCTTCACGCTTTCCCGGAGTTCAGTGATGTCCTTGCGGAAGGCGGTCACCGTCTGCTGTATCTATAAAGAGAGATGTCCAAAAAGTTGATTATTATCAGACAGCGTCAGGATAATTATGCAATGCACACTCATAAATAACATAAATCTCCATCTGCATTCCAGATTTCTGTAAGATATGTATTAGGAATATTACATAATAGGTACATGTTAATAAAATATGTTTAGTTTACATCATCAATGAAGTTAGTAGCGCATGTCAATATTTGCCTTACCGTGTCAGTGGGAGTGGCGCATTCGCAGTCCAGAGCAACTCTTAACATTATATAACTTGTCTTACCTTTCCACACCTTACATTCATTTCTTTGCATATGCACATTTCTATAATTTTTCTCACCTCTTCTATTTCAGCGGAGCTGGTTGAAACCTTCTGCCGCTTGGTGCCTGTTGTTGTGCTGTACTGGGAGGCCCCAGACGCAGAGTCCTCAGCCTCTGTCCTGGTGTCGAGTACAGGGTCGTCCAGCTCAGGCGCATCGTCGTTGGTGTCGGATGAGGCATGCTGTGGGAACTGTTTGTTGGGGTGAAAACAAGAAAATTATTTTATAATGGTATGTTGTGATGCGGCCTGGTATATGAACTGTGTTATCGGAGGAAGGCGGATGTAATATTTTTACTGTAATGTGGTGAGTTGTGATGTGTTATAGTGTAATGAATGGCATTTGGGGGTAGGAGTTTGGTGTTGCAATTATGTTAATAAATAATTATTAATTAAAATAAAAAATCTATGGAGATTGTTTCATTGAAACCACAAAGCATGCATAACATGACAGCAAAATGTAACATAAACACTGCCTTAAGGGAATAATTGGAAATGATTAAATAAGGAATAACATATATAATAAACACTCACATTACCGGTGCTACGAGGCTTGTTCCGCACAATGTGCCCCCTGAAAAAACTGCCCTGGTCAAGGATCCACTGATCACGGTCGCTGTACCGTATTTCAGCCCCAGCACCACTCTTCTTTGCCGTCAACTTGCCAAACCTGGAGCGGATGTTGTCGCACCAGGTCCTCAGCTGAGCACCTGTTTTCAAGACAAAATCACATATAATAGAAACGTATATATAACACAACAATGTCTATATATCACCCAATATTACAGGTATCTACCCAGGTAAACAGTGTCACTATTCATCACAACACATACAAATTTGTACTAACACAGATAAACAACGTAAATATTAATAATATAACATTTCACGTATCAATATGGGAAAACTTACCTTTTATTGGAGGGGTCAGAGTCTTGGCCTTCTTTTCAAACAGGCGCCACTTCCGGTCAGGTCCTTGAATTCTCGGGCCTGCTTATCATACATGAATGTATGTGCCCGCAACCACTCCATCACGGCGACCTCGTCTTCTGGGCGCATCACTACCCTCGTTATTGTTCTTTTGGATTTGACGCCGTAGATAATCGCATCTGGGGAGGCCTCGTCAGCCGTCTCGATGTCGATCTCCTCGATGTCATGGGTGTCCTGGGTGTCCTGGGTGTCCTGGGTGTCCTGGCTGCTCCCTGGCGGTAGCATGCTGGTTTTGGCGGGAGCTGGTGGCGGTGCTTGCCGCTTGGCAGCGGGGGGTGTTTGGCGTGGAGGCTGGCTGTCCTTGATTATCTCCATGCTCTCCTCCTCACTCATCTGGGTCTCGTCTCCAAAGAAGTCTTCCAATCGGTTGTCGTCTTCTTGCCTCTGGATTTTCTGTGGACTCTGTGACTTCCTGGTGTTTGGTGTTCGACGGGGTCCAGGCATGGTGTAAAGGCGGTATAGGTGAGCGTAGAGGTCAGGGTAGAGGCGCGGCGAGGGTGAGGGTGGTAGGTGTGCGTCGTTGGTGGTCTCATTGAAGACTGTTGGGGAGTGCGCTGCCTGGGGCCTATATATAGGGGCCGTGTTCCCGTTCTGTTGGGAAAAATGTCTAGTATTTCTTGTCTGGTAGATGCGGCTATTTTAGGTTCGACTTTTGTGTTGTCGGTTGGAGTTTTCTGTTGTCGGTTACTTGTCTGGTCAAGTTGGCTCGACTCTTGTGCCACATTGGGTTCCGGGTGTTGTCATACGTCTGCACTCCTGTCAATGTGGTTGGAGTCTGCTGTATGCGGCTGCATGCGGATGAATTCCGCTGTTGTCTGTTGTACTCGTATGACTCATATTTTTGAATAATTTTTAATTTTTTTATGCAAATTTATGCAAATTTATGCAAATTTATGCACACGACTTCAACAGACTTCAGCAGACTTTTTCGGTTGTACTCGTGTCCGGCGGCTGTACTCTGGTGTATGCGGCAGTAGTCTTTATGCTACACATGAAACACAATTCGAGCCGACATACACAAGGACTACAGCCGCATACAGAAGACTTGGTACGACTAGCGCCGACTAGAGCAGACTACTCCCCGCATCCACCAGACAAATTTCAAGTCTGGCCCAAATTTCAAAACTGACAAACATTTTCGTCGCGGACCGCGACTTGACACGCATTGCCCGGACTTCACCAGACTACAGACGACTACAGCCGCATGGGTAGGAATAGGTGCCGACTTGATGCCGCATGCAGCAGAGTCGCTACTCGGTTGCTTTCTGCTGCATTCGGCGCCCGAGTCCTGTATGTGTGAAAGGGGCATTAGACCTTCACTAAACACCTCCATATAGTAGAAGGATCTATATTTGGTCCCATTATTAGGACCACTCCCGCCCGTCTTTCCCAGAAGCCGTCCCCCAGTGACAAGCACCAGAAA
Organism: Lithodes maja; assembly: GCA_037953745.1. Classification (NCBI taxonomy): domain Eukaryota; kingdom Metazoa; phylum Arthropoda; class Malacostraca; order Decapoda; family Lithodidae; genus Lithodes; species Lithodes maja. The sequence continues at coordinate 5,435 of JBAKBP010033706.1, read as the reverse complement.
CAGGTAGAAACCACGATGGGACGATTACTCGACAGCTCAACTCCAATGCTTACTCAGGCTGTAGGGAGATTGCTTACCCAGGTTTCCCCTCCTTCTATGATGACCCAGGTGGAACATGTTCCTATCTCAGGTCACTGGGGCAGTATTGCTTACCCAGGTTACTGTGACCTTCCTGTTCCACAGACACACAACATCTGCACTAAGATCCCCACCAGCCCAATAGAAACAAAATGAGAACAAGGTGCTGCAACTATCAACCCAGATGGCCCCAGAGAAGCAGCGAAGAGAATGAGGCGTGTGACGCTCTTGCATAGTAGCCACGTGCGGGCATGCACGCGCGTCGGCTGCCCAGCCGTTTAGAAACCGGCTGGCGGCAGCCGGCCGGCCGACTTTTCCTTAGTATATAGCCTACGACAATGTAACTAATGTCTGGGATATTCTTATGTTGTTTCACAGCTTGAAGCTGCCCTTATTCTTAACCAACACATCTTAGTATATTTTATTCTCGATAGTTGATTGTTTCATTATAATACATAAGATGCATTGTAGTGAAGGAGAGAGAGAGAGCGAGCGAGCAGGGTGGGGGAGGTGAGTGTTGCTTTTCCTCCTCCTCCCTCCTCCCTCCCGGAGGAGTTGTTCGCCCGTGTGGTCTTTTCTCTCGGTTTTGATTGGCTGGTGGTTCCTGGCGCCTTCTGCAGGCCTGCTGCCGGGTGACGTAGCGGCCTGTGATTGGCTGACCACCGTGCCTTTGTGTGGGATCCTGGAGGGGTCCAGAGGAGCTATTCTCCTCAGAGCTCACCTCACTGTCGTACCCTTCGGACCCCCTTGATATCTATCCCTCTCAACCCCACTTAGAAACTTTCTCTCTTACTTTGTATACCTTCTTTCCACTACTTCACCAATCTATTTAATTATCCCATCCCCTTGATAGACCTTATATCTATTATTGTATTAACGACGAGCTCTCAGATAATTAGATAGGATTTTGGGCCTTATGCAGAGATGTAATTGTTAATGAGACCTAGGAAGCTTTTTTGGTGTCTCATATTTGGTGGTTTCATGCTTGCTAGTGTGTTCTTGTGGCAGGTGAGCAGGGGCTAGACCGGAGGGGAGGCTTTTTGCGATCCTTTAAGTAAAATCTGCTGGTGCGAGTCCTGTGGACCTGCACGACTTTACTAGGATACCCGTGGGAGTCTGGGGGCATTTTCTTGTCAGTGTGCCTGTGTGTCTAGTGTTGTGTTGTGTGAGGGCCCTTGCCTAGTCCACTCAGCACTGCGCTAGCACGCCTTGCGTTTGTTTTAGGGTCGCCAGGAGAGAGTCAGATACTTGCGATCTGAGTCTCTCAAGAGAGCACCCTTTCAATTAGAGTAATTTGGCGCACAGACTTGGGAACGTCCCTAGGCTAGAGCAGGTGGCTCAGCCCGGGTATCCGAAGCCTATATCCTTCCGGCTAGACCTCTGCCACCTGGCAGATTAACAGCTAGCGGTTTATTATATCTGTATGCTTGTTATTGTCCCACAGTTTACCGTCTTTGTGAGCATTGTGAGTCAGGGTGTGGCTTAGAGACTCTGTCCGAGCAGGCTTGCCTGACTAAGAGTGAGAAGCACACCTGTATGTGGTTATGTTGCGAGTGGCTGCCTTTATTTAATTATACCTATGCCATTATACACTGTAGGTCCTATCACTAGTATTTATTCCTGCTTATTAGTTAAGAGTTCTCTAAATCCGTAACGTACTTTCTTTGCTAAGCATCAGATCCTACAGTAGCCGCATGCAGTTTAGAAACCTGCATCTTGTCTACCTGTACGATGTTTTGAGGACTGTTTGCTCTCACCTCCTTTCACGCAGGGGTGATTAGTTGTATTAATTAACGTAACGTTAAATGTACTTTCTTCTAGTTTGTTATTAAATTGTTTCTGCAATTTAATTCCGTTATCTATCTTTTCCTTGAAGCTTTAAGTCAACTTAATTGTGTGATCTTTTATATAGCCTGCTTGACTATCAGCAGTCAATAGTGCGTGCACCCTGTAACCGAGTCATAGGATACCTTGTTGTCCAGGCAGGACTCTTGACGGTTTTAGGGTGGTTTGTTGCCTGGGTTTATAGATAAGGGTTGGATCTAGCGTTTTCCGTTGTTGCTTGTTGCCGCATACCTAGTCCAATAGAAAGAGCCGAGTGTTTATATATCCCAGGACGTAACAGGCGAGAGGATCAGGACCTGCCCGAGATACCTGAAAAAAATAGCTTTCTGAGATAGTGGAGCATTTCAGTTTGTGCTATTTTGTTGACATCCATCTTTGAGATCCCAACTTAATAATTAACTTAAAGAATACACACATCTATCCCTTACATATCTCTGTACGATTATGTATGCTATAAGTATAGTATCTCCCAAATACTCATTAGTTACATGAATAAATATTTAGACCTCAATCAAAACTCGTACCGTTGTCAATCAGACAGACATCCCACGCTTTAACCCGCTCAGCCACGGCGTAAATTTCCCTTCTCCTTTTTATTGGGGAAAAAGGTTGGTAAGGTTTTATCACGCCATGGTGGACTGGGTTAAAGCGTGGGATGTCTTTCTGATTGACTGAATTTGAATATGAGCTTAATCCTAAGCATTCAGGCAGTTTTGATTTTTGTCTCCCGCATCCATATATAAAAAAAAAAAAAAAAATCTATATAAGTATTAACACTCAAGCCGCGGGTCCCGACATATGTCGAGTGAGAGAACCATGGCCTATCCCGTGGGTCCCGACATATGTAGCAAGGGATGTTGAGCACATTATCGGCTCTGAGAGAGAATCCACGCGTTGGGAGGACCGCAGGCGGGCTATGACCGTTCGGCGTGGACCTAGTCCCGCCACTGACAGCCCCACCACACCTCTACACATCCCTGGCCTCTCGAATGCAAGGATATTCTGAGGAAATTACTGTATTTTAGGGTTTTTGCACTCGTGTTGCAACATCATTGCAAGAGAACCCGTTTTCATAGAAGGATGATTCAGGTGTCATTCGAAAGCTCTATTATCGCCTTTTCACGGATACATAATTGTATTACGCTCTGGCTCTTGTTTATGCATGAAAAAGAGCGTGGAATTTAGGTAGTTTAGGATAAATATGCCCGCCACACAGGTAGAAGAACATCACAAATATCCCCGTCCGTAAGGGGTTAAAGATCTCTTGATGTTTAATATAAAAAATATGTAGTTCTACCTTAACGTCAGAACTTAATCACAACACCATTCAAGCACATATTATTTAGCTACCTTCCCATGCTCCCCCCTCTCCCTTCCATATCCATATTCTGCCTTTTCCAGGTTACCTCATTGCTAAATTGTACATATGAGTACCAACTCCACTGTTAATTAACTATAAATCTTGGATAAGTCAGACGCAATATATATGTCTGCATTCCTTTTGTACCTTATAAATAAAACCATATATGCCATGACTGTGTACTCAATTCTAGCCCTTATGCTCTAGTTATATAACAAAAAAATACACTTTCAAAAGGTTAAGAACTATGGATCCTAAATTATTATTAACCCTCTCAAGCTTGGATACTCAAATCGCGTATACAGGAAAGGTGTGCCTAAATGCACGGACATGCAATTTGTGTATTTGATACTTTATAAATTAATTGAATAAAAACTGAATACTAAAATTTCGCCAAATTTGGGCTACTGTAAGTTATGCTAGTGGCAGAGCGAATTATATAATTGGTAGCAAGGCTTTCAGGCAATCTCGTCCCTTGTAGTAAGTCAGGAGAAGACCGAAGCTTAGTATCTCTCTAGCAGTCAAGTGGTGCGGTGCGGTCGGCACCCCTATAAACTTGGCTAAAATTGCGTCTGGACAACTGGTAAGTGTAGCTAGAATGCATTATAATAGCGTAGTGTATATTATAATTATTATTTTGATTATATACGGTATATGTAGTGCAAGCTGATATTTGTGTACTATACCACTTGTTTGAAAGTCAAACGGTAGCGAGTGTTACAAAATAATCCTGAGGAATGCGCACATATAAATATTCACATACAATCAAATATTAGGAGTAGGGATGTTGAGTTTGTTTAGATAAATTTCTCCTATACTGAGCTATACATATCACTATAATTATTAATAGCTCTATAACACCTTAGAACAAAATAATGGAGAATAATACCGTATACGAGCATCGATTGCGAGAACAGCGAGGGTATACTCTTGTGTTATTATACTTATAGAAAATAAAATATTGATGATAGACTAATTCTGATTGGAAAGCACAGGAAATAATACTTATTTCATAAATAATAGCCTAATGTTGTTGCTCAAACATTTTATTTACGACGATGCGAAGTTGGATGATGATGTAAAAACACAAAAGAAAATTTAGTCCGCATCACTTTTGATCAACGATTATTTCAGGATTCCATGGTTTTGCTAGTGCAATAATGGAGCACAGCCTTCCCTCATTATATTGGAGCACAGCCTTTCCTCATTATATTGGAGCACAGCCTTCCCTCATTATATTGGAGCACAGCCTTTCCTCATTATATTGGAGCACAGCCTTCCCTCATTATATTGGAGCACAGCCTTTCCTCATTATATTGGAGCACAGCCTTTCCTCATTATATTGGAGCACAGCCTTTCCTCATTATATTGGAGCACAGCCTTCCCTCATTATATTGGAGCACAGCCTTTCCTCATTATATTGGAGCACAGCCTTCCCTCATTATATTGGAGCACAGCCTTTCCTCATCATATTGGAGCACAGCCTTCCCTCATTATATTGGAGCACAGCCTTTCCTCATTATATTGGAGCACAGCCTTTCCTCATTATATTGGAGCACAGCCTTTCCTCATTATATTGGAGCACAGCCTTCCCTCATTATATTGGAGCACAGCCTTTCCTCATTATATTGGAGCACAGCCTTCCCTCATTATATTGGAGCACAGCCTTTCCTCATTATATTGGAGCACAGCCTTTCCTCATTATATTGGAGCACAGCCTTCCCTCATTATATTGGAGCACAGCCTTTCCTCATTATATTGGAGCACAGCCTTTCCTCATTATATTGGAGCACAGCCTTTCCTCATTATATTGGAGCACAGCCTTTCCTCATTATATTGGAGCACAGCCTTTCCTCATTATATTGGAGCACAGCCTTCCCTCATTATATTGGAGCACAGCCTTTCCTCATTATATTGGAGCACAGCCTTCCCTCATTATATTGGAGCACAGCCTTCCCTCATTATATTGGAGCACAGCCTTTCCTCATTATATTGGAGCACAGCCTTTCCTCATTATATTGGAGCACAGCCTTCCCTCATTATATTGGAGCACAGCCTTTCCTCATTATATTGGAGCACAGCCTTTCCTCATTATATTGGAGCACAGCCTTCCCTCATTATATTGGAGCACAGCCTTTCCTCATTATATTGG
>JBAKBP010033705.1:0-21552 GCA_037953745.1 Lithodes maja | reverse complement strand
AGAATTAAAATCGGACCATTAGTTTAGGATTTTGATTTTGACTTGGGCTTCCTGGAGGGCCCAGGGGACCGTTTTTTGGACTTTAAAAGTCCTCTGTAGCCCAAACTATAAGTCCTAGAGAATTCTAACTGGTGCCATTCGTTTTTTCTCGCCGAGCTGCTTCTAGACATGGTCGTAGATTTCATTTTCGCTCAGCCATTCGCCCAGAATCGAAAATATTTTGGTCGAAAAGCCCAGGCAAATCGGTGATTTTGGTCCAATTTTGACTTGTCAATATTATTACATATTTGGATTCGTCTCGCAAAATCGGTGATTTTGGATCTCCACCCGCCATTTCCTAATTAGCCAGCGGCTCGCCACGCCTACCCGCCTTCCCCCTGGTATTGCTCAGGATTACTTGACGACTTTAAAAAAAAAAATATATATATATATACAGTATATATACCGGTATATATATATATATATATATATATATATATATATATATATATATATATATATATATATATATATATATATATGCACATAAGAAAATGGGAGTAGGCAGTAAGCCGATTAGCCAACACAAGGCAGATCCCGTCACACCCAACCCCAATTACAAGGCCTAATTATAGACCCAGCTCACTAATATCATGAGGACCGACCTCACCAAAGCGGTTAGAGGTCATATATAACTAATATATAATAATATACAACCTTACGCAAAAGATAGCAGACTACAACTGCCTGAAATAATGTCGGGACAAGCACTCGTGAGCTCCACCTAGTCTGAATGACATACCCTAATGATGGGCTACCGACCACCCTGACCACCATATTGTGCCCCGAGCGATGGACTAAAAGTGGGATCAGAGGACCTCCTTGGGTAAAGCCGTTCATGCCCCATACTTACTTCGGTCAAGGCCCGAAATAAGCACGACGAAAGACAAAAAATACATACATACATACATACTGAACATACTTACATACATTAAAACATACATACACACATGCATGCATATACTGTATACATACACACATACATACACACATACACAGCCAGAGTTGGGTCGATTAACTCATTAAATGAACTAGTTAAGTTAAGTTAATTTTAGTATTTTATCAACTAAGATAACTCGAATTTGTGAATTAACTAGTTAAGTTAAGTTAGTTTTAAAAGTTAATCGGTTAAGTTAATCAATGAACTCTACCTTTAATTTTAGTTTTCAAGCTTCCTAAACTTGAATTTCTGCTTCTGTTATAGTTATTTGTACAAGTTATTCAACTTGTGATTGCAAACATCTATTTGTATAATTGTATTAAGCTAAACTTTCTCTAATATTATAATTAGCATTACTCAATTTCCTTACACAATTTAGTATCCCTGTGTCAGTTATCTCCTTAAGTCTGTTATCATTCCCCTCCAAATTTACTCATTTTGATGAATGCAAGCAAAAACTTTTATAAGTTCCTCCATGACAAAATATATATCTATATAATGTTTGTTATTCTTTCTTGGACTGTTTCAGGGGATTTACAATCAATCATATATTGTATAATTATAGTAGATATTAGAACTCATCTCACTTGGCTAAATTACTCGTTTCGTCAATCAGGTCAGGTAAAGGTATCGAGAGAGAATGGACCGATGGATATTAAGCTAGCAAAAAAAAAAAAAAAAAAAAAATGCATTTCACATAATGTTGACTATCGGTTTTCATTGTATTACATGCCTGTATGTCCACGTTAAACTCCTAACCTCCAAATTTTGTTTTAGGCTTAACTACAATAAACTACTTTTAGAGCGTGTTCATAATCAAAGACATTTACTGGATTGCCTTATTTCCTTACAACTTTAATGTACTGTACACATTCTTATACAATGCGTCTAACTCGAACTTCAAACTTGTCTGACTATTAAGCGATTTGAAGTTGACTGAAAATAACAACAATATGGGTTGGAAAGTACCGGTATACATCTACAATAACAACAATATGGGTTGGAAAGTACCGGTATACATCTACAATAACAACAATATGGGTTGGAAAGTACCGGTATACATCTACAATAACAACAATATGGGTTGGAAAGTACCGGTATACATCTACAATAACAACAATATGGGTTGGAAAGTACCGGTATACATCTACAATAACAACAATATGGGTTGGAAAGTACCGGTATACATCTACAATAACAACAATATGGGTTGGAAAGTACCGGTATACATCTACAATAACAACAATATGGGTTGGAAAGTACCGGTATACATCTACAATAACAACAATATGGGTTGGAAAGTACCGGTATACATCTACAATAACAACAATATGGGTTGGAAAGTACCGGTATACATCTACAATAACAACAATATGGGTTGGAAAGTACCGGTATACATCTACAATAACAACAATATGGGTTGGAAAGTACCGGTATACATCTACAATAACAACAATATGGGTTGGAAAGTACCGGTATACATCTACAATAACAACAATATGGGTTGGAAAGTACCGGTATACATCTACAATAACAACAATATGGGTTGGAAAGTACCGGTATACATCTACAATAACAACAATATGGGTTGGAAAGTACCGGTATACATCTACAATAACAACAATATGGGTTGGAAAGTACCGGTATACATCTACAATAACAACAATATGGGTTGGAAAGTACCGGTATACATCTACAATAACAACAATATGGGTTGGAAAGTACCGGTATACATCTACAATAACAACAATATGGGTTGGAAAGTACCGGTATACATCTACAATAACAACAATATGGGTTGGAAAGTACCGGTTACATCTACAATAACAACAATATGGGTTGGAAAGTACCGGTATACATCTACAATAACAACAATATGGGTTGGAAAGTACCGGTATACATCTACAATAACAACAATATGGGTTGGAAAGTACCGGTATACATCTACAATAACAACAATATGGGTTGGAAAGTACCGTTATACATCTACAATAACAACAATATGGGTTGGAAAGTACCGGTATACATCTACAATAACAACAATATGGGTTGGAAAGTACCGGTATACATCTACAATAACAACAATATGGGTTGGAAAGTACCGGTATACATCTACAATAACAACAATATGGGTTGGAAAGTACCGGTATACATCTACAATAACAACAATATGGGTTGGAAAGTACCGGTATACATCTACAATAACAACAATATGGGTTGGAAAGTACCGGTATACATCTACAATAACAACAATATGGGTTGGAAAGTACCGGTATACATCTACAATAACAACAATATGGGTTGGAAAGTACCGGTATACATCTACTATAACAACAATATGGGTTGGAAAGTACCGGTATACATCTACAATAACAACAATATGGGTTGGAAAGTACCGGTATACATCTACAATAACAACAATATGGGTTGGAAAGTACCGGTATACATCTACAATAACAACAATATGGGTTGGAAAGTACCGGTATACATCTACAATAACAACAATATGGGTTGGAAAGTACCGGTATACATCTACAATAACAACAATATGGGTTGGAAAGTACCGGTATACATCTACAATAACAACAATATGGGTTGGAAAGTACCGGTATACATCTACAATAACAACAATATGGGTTGGAAAGTACCGGTATACATCTACAATAACAACAATATGGGTTGGAAAGTACCGGTATACATCTACAATAACAACAATATGGGTTGGAAAGTACCGGTATACATCTACAATAACAACAATATGGGTTGGAAAGTACCGGTATACATCTACAATAACAACAATATGGGTTGGAAAGTACCGGTATACATCTACAATAACAACAATATGGGTTGGAAAGTACCGGTATACATCTACAATAACAACAATATGGGTTGGAAAGTACCGGTATACATCTACAATAACAACAATATGGGTTGGAAAGTACCGGTATACATCTACAATAACAACAATATGGGTTGGAAAGTACCGGTATACATCTACAATAACAACAATATGGGTTGGAAAGTACCGGTATACATCTACAATAACAACAATATGGGTTGGAAAGTACCGGTATACATCTACAATAACAACAATATGGGTTGGAAAGTACCGGTTACATCTACAATAACAACAATATGGGTTGGAAAGTACCGGTATACATCTACAATAACAACAATATGGGTTGGAAAGTACCGGTATACATCTACAATAACAACAATATGGGTTGGAAAGTACCGGTATACATCTACAATAACAACAATATGGGTTGGAAAGTACCGGTATACATCTACAATAACAACAATATGGGTTGGAAAGTACCGGTATACATCTACAATAACAACAATATGGGTTGGAAAGTACCGGTATACATCTACAATAACAACAATATGGGTTGGAAAGTACCGGTATACATCTACAATAACAACAATATGGGTTGGAAAGTACCGGTATACATCTACAATAACAACAATATGGGTTGGAAAGTACCGGTATACATCTACAATAACAACAATATGGGTTGGAAAGTACCGGTATACATCTACAATAACAACAATATGGGTTGGAAAGTACCGGTATACATCTACAATAACAACAATATGGGTTGGAAAGTACCGGTATACATCTACAATAACAACAATATGGGTTGGAAAGTACCGGTATACATCTACAATAACAACAATATGGGTTGGAAAGTACCGGTATACATCTACAATAACAACAATATGGGTTGGAAAGTACCGGTATACATCTACAATAACAACAATATGGGTTGGAAAGTACCGGTATACATCTACAATACATATACCGATATTAGAAACACGAAAATAATAATATACAACAATTCATATGAAATATACGACAGGACAACATATCACAATTTGTTGTGTTCATACTACAGATCTATACAATTTGGAAGACAGCAAAACGTTTCAATAAGTATTTTTTTCTTATGTGTGTATGAAGGAGACAAACGGCAGGCTGAATGTCACGAGTGTCTCACCCAAAGCCAAAAGAATGACAGGAAGCCAAATTCAAGGGACATTTGGGTCAAAATGCCTGGGTACAAGGAATATATAGCAGTCTAAGTCATAGGATGAAGGAAAGATTAATTAAGGGAGAGAGTTTGTCGAGTAGAAGAAAAACCGAGAAGAACACTGAAGGTTGTAATACTGATAGAAGAGTGAAATAGTTCACAACCTTTGCTGGTCAACTGGTCAACACATAAAGAAATGGACCGTGATAATTAAAATGCATACATGGAAAGATTACAGAGCATTCAAATCCGAAACAAAAGCAATGTTAGCATTTCAATAAATTACAATTGATTATAATTATGTAGGACGTGTGTGTTTATTATGTGTGTGTGTGTGGGGGGGAGGAGTACAAAGGAGTACAAAGGAAATCAAGCAACAACAGATCTAGTGACTTCTAGACTGCTTGTCCTCCAAAACACTGAGGATCAAGTGTCCAAACAGTGGTTTAGAGTGGGTAAGGGAACATTGGAGGAGGAGGAGGAGGAGGGGGGGGGGGGGGATATTGTGTGTGTGTGTGTGTGTGTGTGTGTGTACGCGAGAGAGAGAGATGACATAATAGCACCTAGATACCTCAAACATAATATAATAGCGTAATAATAAAACCTTCCATTGGCAACATATACTGTATACTGTAAAATGACGAGACAATAATAAATACAAATCGAGAGAAAACGGGAGACTCAAATAATATCGCCGGTAGTAAAATCCATTAGCAAGCAAGCGAACTACACCGGCAACCAAGTAAATGGAGCCCGTCTGGCATAAAAGCGATGAACCTGATGGAAGACTTGATAGCTAAGTAAACACACAGGCTGGAAGAAGAGAACCAACATAAGTAAGTAGAGAGTTTTGAAGGAATTGTAGAAAACGGGAGATTGTGTGATTGTAGTTCGTAGGGTTTTTATGTTCGGTAGTACATGAATATACATATTAATAACGTACCTATATTAACCCCTTCTGTACCGGCGACGTCTTTTAATTATATTGACAATTTTATGTTTTTTGAAAATGGCCTCCAGCATGTAACAGGCTTCAAACTGTGTCACTTAACCCTTTTTACTACCACAGATCCTTCTTAAACTGCACACAATCGTCTAAATATATGTGGTGTTGGTGAGTCTGGTGTATGTGTGACGCTGTTGAGGTGTTGGTGAGTCTGGTGTATGTGTGACGCTGTTGAGGTGTTGGTGAGTCTGGTGTATGTGTGACGCTGTTGAGGTGTTGGTGAGTCTGGTGTATGTGTGACGCTGTTGAGGTGTTGGTGAGCCGGGTGTATGTGTGGTGTTGGTGAGTCTGGTGTATGTGTGACGCTGCTGTGGTGTTGGTGAGCCTGGTGTATGTGTGGTGTTGGTGAGTCTGGTGTATGTGTGACGCTGCTACAAACTATAGTAGAGATATGTGGTGTTGGTGAGTGGTGTATGTGTGGTGTTGGTGAGCCTGGTGTATGTGTGGTGTTGGTGAGCCTGGTGTATGTGTGGTGTTGTGTGAGCCTGGTGTATGTGTGGTGTTGGTGAACCTGGTGTATGTGTGGTGTTAGTGAGTCTGGTGTATGTGTGACGCTGCTACAAACTATAGTAGAGATATGTGGTGTTGGTGAGTCTGGTGTATGTGTGACACTACTTCAGACTATAGTAGATATCTTTGGTGTTGGTGAGTCTGGTGTATGTGTGACGCTGCTGTGGTGTTGGTGAGTCTGGTGTATGTGTGGTGTTGGTGAGTCTGGTGTATGTGTGACGCTGCTACAAACTATAGTAGAGATATGTGGTGTTGGTGAGTCTGGTGTATGTGTGACACTACTATAGACTATAGTAGATATCTGTGGTGTTGGTGAGTCTGGTGTATGTGTGACGCTGTTGAGGTGTTGGTGAGCCTGGTGTATGTGTGGTGTTGGTGAGTCTGGTGTATGTGTGACGCTGCTGCAGGCTAAGTGGAGGTCCTTCCGGAACAAGGACCCTATAGTAAATACACACAGGACAACTCGCCACATCCATTATATGGGCTTGAATTCCTGAGGCACTATTGATTGTTCAGATCAAAGAGGCTCTTCTTAAGCTGAACGTAAATTGTGTAGTGGTAGCGGTAACTAAACATCTATGACTAAGTTATATAGAATTAAAATGGTTCAATGAGCTTATCTTCTTACCCTCCTAAGATGCATAAAAGCGTTTAGTGTAACAGCAAATATAATTTCGGCGTACATGACACATCGCGCCGTGCCAATTATCATCCCCTCTTAAGCTTTTCACGTGAAATGTGTGTAGTGGTGTAGACATCTAAGGTGAACAAATATGAAAATGTGTGTAGTGGTGTAGACATCTAAGGTGAACAAATATGAAAATGTGTGTAGTGGTGTAGACATCTAAGGTGAACAAATATGAAAATGTGTGTAGTGGTGTAGACATCTAAGGTGAACAAATATGAAAATGGCATCCATACTGTAGGAATCTATCCGGTTACCAGAAACAATAATTCAACACTGTTAGCGATACGTTGGTTAGATTGTAGTAAACCCGATGTAGTAGAGCTGTCTTGTGTGTTTGTGTACTTACTCTAGTTGTACTTACTCTAGTTGTATTGCGGGAGTGAGCATGCTCGTTATTTCCCGCCTCCTATATGTGTAGGTGTTATATGTATCGTTGGAATGGCTGTGGATGTGTGTGTAGTCTGTATTTTTAGCCAATTGGCGACATCGGAAACGAAGGCTTAGGGTGGATCTGTATGGTACCATTCTCACTATAGACGGTACCGTCTCGCCCGAAGGCTTAGGTAGCCATCAGCTTTGGTGAACCATATGATACCCATCTCGCCTTGTACCATTTTTGCCAACCCCAGATGGGACGTCACAACGTCGTCCACTTATTCCAGGTACCTATTTACAGCTAGGTGAACTGAGGCTAACACATGAAAGGAGACAAGCCCAATTTGTCTCCGCCCGGCCGGGGGATTGAACCCCCGACCTCTCGTGTGTGAGACGAGAGCGCTACCTACTAGGCTACGGGCTGTGTGTGTGTGTGTGTGTGTGTGTGTGTGTGTGTGTGTGTGTGTGTGTGTGTGTGTGTGTGTGTAGTACGGTAATGTGTGTGTATGTGTGTGTGTGTAGTACGGTAATGTGTGTGTGTGTGTAGTAATGTGGTTGTGTGTGTGTGTGTGTGTGTAGTACGGTAATGTGTGTGTGTGTGTGTGTGTGTAGTAAAGTTGGTGTGGTCCGGAGGCCTCGTGAGGGGGCCGGAAGAGACCTGTACGTGTCCGGCCGCTGACTGCTATAGGGAGGTTAATGCTAACCTTGTATATATAGACACCATGTTCTATACCTCGCATCTACGATGTACAATCTATAGCATAAATGACGACTCACCCATTTGAATCATGGAACGCAAAAGAGACCATGCAATTTTAGCCCAAAATAATATTGTAGAACTGTCTTTTACGGTTCGTAGATTGGAATTGGGTAACCTTTATATATATATATATATATATATATATATATATATATATATATATATATATATATACCGGTATATATATATATCCGTGATTGAACCCTTTTGAGCGAGATATCCACTCCCATGACACAGGAACAAGTGCAATTTCCAGGTGCTAGCAGTTGAGGGTGTCAAACAGGAACAATTTGTGTGAAGACTTCAATAATGTGAGAAGGAATACAAGAACATTAACATAAAACAGTATTGCTTTGGTAATTTGATCACTTCCTATGACATATGTTGAACAATAAACCATAATGTTATGGCTACATATACACAAATAATGTTATGGCTACATATACACAAATAATGTTATGGCTACATATACACAAATAATGTTATGGCTACTGTTACGGCTGGATCGGCAATACATATTCGGGATTCTTGATCGTAGGACAGAAATGGCTTATGTGACAACGACACGCTCGATTCCAGTCCCAAATACTATATGCTCCAGACAACAAAAGCACCAACGCCCTACAGAGTTATCGTCTATGGTAACGAGGTACCTTAACTCGGCGAAAGTGTACAACAGGGGTAGGCTATGAGGCTAAACTCCCTCAGACATTTATAGGTTACGTTATGACTAAAGAAATGCAATACTCAAGAAACTACGTTAATATTAAGCCTCTAATAATGTAGAATAGAAGCAGGCTAAAGGTATGACAGTGAAATGCTAAATGACAAATGTACACGCCTACTTGAAAGCGCGTGCACTAGAATAACTGTCCCCTACTAACATGCACTAGCATGTAGCATACAAGATGTTCATGATCCAGTAGATACCTAATAATACACATGGAAGGAACATAAATAGTAGTCACTTATTGTAATAATGAATCTATACTTGGAATAACTAAAAGGTTGCAGGCAACAGTACTGCGCCGGTAGCCTACTACCGCATAGGCTACTTCGCTTCTCTCACTCTGTCTCCCCTCTGAGTCCGTATGCGCCCTACGCAATAGAACTCCGGAAACAGCAGCAAAACGACAGTGCAGTTAATTAATACATGAAAGTATTAATAGTGTTGTCTTGTGTGTGAGTAATGTGTATTGTAAAGTGTTACATACATAAACTTAAAGAGAGCTGCAATGCATAGTAAAATAAAGATATAACCCACTCATCATCCCCATGTGTTCTAGCTAGCAGGCCAAGTCACAGGAACAACGAGTCCCAGCACCGAAAGCGAGAACCCAGGAAAAGACTGCAGAGAACACAAGGACAGATAAATTACGTTACTCTACTATACCGGCACTACGAGCGAGCTGTAGTCTCTGGTACTACACTCGCTCCTGGCTCGGTAGGCAAATCAAGGCTAAGTCCTCGCCCCTCTACAGACAACTCCTGGGCATGGTCGGGCTCTTACACATGGCACTAGTCTAGTCACAAATTGGATGATGAGCTGGGCATATAACTCGTGAACATGTAGAACGTTCACCAACTATCCTCATCAAGAAGATCGCTGTTCACATTAACCCCTTAAATCTAATACATGTAAATATATGCTTGTCCTAAGAGTAATACGAGAGGTGAGTGCTGAAACTCCTTTAGGACCTCAAGGGAAGGGTATGCATTTAAATAGAGAGAAGAATGAAATGAGAGTAATGTCGTCAGAGAGAAAGAGTGCAACCGTGAGAAATTGGGAGAGAGGGCAAGGGATGTTAGAATCTCAAAGGTTCTAGGCAACCTGGTCATAGAGCACACAGCGAGCCTCCAGGCAATGTGCTGTACGACAACATGGGCAGCCCAGGCAGCATAGGCAGGCGGCAATGTACTACCAACCCTGTCGCACCTAGCTATAAGCGCAGGGCTGCCAACCGGTCCATACGTCTGGCAACCACCCCCCCGGCAGCGTGGCGCACCGCTACCCTCTCGCTCTGAAGTCCAACTCACTCTCTCTCTCTGAATTCCCACTGTCTTATCTATCAACTTCTCTATTGATACTACATATTAAATGGAAGGTCTCGACATGGCTTAAAACAAAACCCACCACTGGTTAGCACATGACGAGACCTTTGCAGAGATACAAAGAACATAGTTATACGTTGTCACACTCAATATAAGCAGCCAGCACGGTACACGGTACACGCACCGTGACGGTACAGTGGAGTACCAAGGAATACAATCAGGTTGCGTTGCTACGCACTGGGTGCGTCACAGCCCCCCCAAGATTTTTAGATAATCGACCTTAGAAGCATTATCAAAATCTGACAGGCAACCAACCGACCTGCTACCCTTAGCTGCCACTAATTGCAAAAGGTGCACAACAACTGAAGTGTGAATTATACATAAAACACAATATCGCATGCATCATGCTACAACAATAAAGACTTACAAAACTAAAACAAAATTTTCTCGTTTATTTTATTGTTTTATAATCTTTTTGGACGGCGTTATGATAGCCTAATTTTACTCCTGCTCAACCCACACACCGTGCACGACTATCCTGGATCATCAACCCTTGATAGACAATCTGCTATCACGTTCTCACTCCCGGCAATATGCTGAATGTTGAGATTATACTCTTGGAGCATTAGGGACCACCTGGTCAACCGCATATTCCGATTGTGAAACTGATTTAGGAATTTCAAGGGATGATGGTCCGTATAAATCGTCACTACCGGGCCGTAGGCTGGAACATAAACTTCGAAATGTTTGAGCGACAAAACGATAGCAAGAAGCTCCTTCTCTATAGTCGAGTAATTCCTTTGTGCCGAATTAAACTTGCGAGAAAAGAAGCTCACTGGGTGTTCCAAGCCCTCGGAATCAGTCTGCAGTAACACTGCCCCGGCACCCACACCGCTGGCATCAGTCGCCAGCTGAAAACTCCTGGAAAAGTCTGGGGCTCTCAAAATCGGATGTGTACACAGCAGGTGCTTGACTAGGTCGAAAGCCCTCTGACACTCCGAAGCCCAACAGAACTTCACTGACTTCGACAGTAGATCAGTTAACGGTGCTAAGACAGTAGAGTATCCCCGGATGAAGCGCCTATAATAGCCTATCATACCTAGGAACCGCATGACCTGGCGCTTAGTGGTGGGCCTGGGAAACATATTGATAGCCTGTATCTTGCTCAGGGGGGGGCACACCCGGCCTAACCCGACCACGAAGCCAAGATACTGCACAGTAGCCTTTACAAACTCGCACTTCCTCAGGTTCACCACCAGCCCAGCATCGTGCAACTTCCCAAACAGGGTCTCTAAGTGCCTTAGGTGATTATCAAAATTGTCATCATACACTATCACGTCATCAAGGTAGACCGTGCAGTTAGGGATTTCGTCACAAATATCGTTCATCAGGTTCTGAAACGTGGCAGGTGCGTTCTTAAGCCCATAAGGCATTACGTTACATTGGTAGGTCTTGCCATCTACCACAAAACCACAAACTTGCTTAGCTCGGTCCGACAGGGGTACTTGCCAGTAGCCTTTTACAAGATCAATTTTAGTAAGGTACTTTGCATTCCCTATCTTGTCCACGCTGTCGTCAACTCGAGGCAAAGGGTAAGGGTTGGTAGTGGTCAAGCCATTTAGCCTACGAAAATCTATGCAGAACCGCACCTTGCCGTCAGGTTTTGGCTGCAACGTGACGGGTGATGTCCACTTCACATAACCTTCAGTGATCATCCCTCTCTCAACCATGTACTTTAACTCCTCCCGTAAAGCTGGCAACTTTACCGGGGGCACACGGTAGGGCACTGACTTGAAGGGCACATTATCACCGACGTCCACGTCGTGCGTTACCTGAGTAGTGAGACCTGGGTGTTCGGCGAAAACAGAGGGGTATGACCTGAACAGGCCTAGGACAGCAGCACCCTGGTGCTCAGGCAGGTGACTTACAGCTTGCCTAGCCTCTTGTTCAGTATTCCCCGCCCACTGTTCCGCGGAAATGACACAGTCCCAGCTATCCTCCTCAGCAGCATGACTGTCCCCACCTCCTT
The DNA here is from genome assembly GCA_037953745.1 of Lithodes maja. Lineage (NCBI taxonomy): Eukaryota > Metazoa > Arthropoda > Malacostraca > Decapoda > Lithodidae > Lithodes > Lithodes maja. Next base: position 9,119 of record JBAKBP010033705.1, on the reverse strand, counting down.
CTCCACCCTGGCCGCTGCAGGCCAGCACAGGGACAGTGAGAGGCTCTGAGGGGCGTCTCACATACTCTTTCATGAGGTTAACATGACATAACTGATGTTTTTTTCTACGGTCAGGTGTTGCAACGAGATAATCAAGGTCGGACAGTTTCTTAGCCACCACATACGGCCCAATAAACTTGGCAGAAAGGGGGTGTCCAGGCAAAGGTAAAAGCAACATTACCTCCTGACCCACCGAAAACTCCCGAAGCTTCACCTTGGCGTCATACTGGTGCTTCATGACCGCCTGTGCATTAACCAAGTTATTACCTGCCGCTGCCATGCAACCTATAAGTCTCTCCCGGCTCTCAAGGATATATTTAAGTACAGACCCCGGCTTCTCTTCGCCCTCCCAGATCTCTTTCACCATACTTAAAGGTCCTCTCACATTATGGCCAAAGACTAGTTGATTTGGACTGAACCCCAGGCTCTCTCCTGGGACTTCACGTGCAGCGAACAGAACATACGGCAGACCCAAATCCCAATCAGTGTCATGTTCTGCACAGTAACAGCGTAGCATACTCTTCAGGGTCGAGTGCCACCGCTCCAAGACTCCCTGACTCTCGGGATGGTAGGCTGACGACACTACAGAACATATACCGTGCAACTGAAGGGTTTGCTTGAACAATTTGGATGTAAAATTGCTCCCCTGGTCTGACTGCACCTCACGTGGAAATCCATAACGGGAACAGAACAATAATAAGTTTTTAACAACTGCCTTTGCCGAGCCGTTTCTCATGGGGTATGCGTCCGGGTATCTCGTAGTCACATCCATGATTGTCAACAGGAATTTATTGCCACTACTAGTAGGCGGGAAAGGGCCAACCAAATCTACTACAACTTTGCTGAACGGAGGCCCGGTGACAGGTATGGGAAACAAAGGTGCCTTCGGGATGGTCTGGTTAGGCTTCCCCGTTGTCTGGCAGGTCGCACACCCAGCCACCCATGCACAGACATCAGCCTTGACCCCAGGCCACCAGAAAAACCTGCCCAATGCCGCCAATGTTTTTGTTACCCCCAAATGACCCGCCACCGGCACATCATGCGCCAGACACAATAAGGACTCTCTATACTTATTTGGAACAACCACCTGGTCTACAACCCTCGCACCGCCCTCCCACTTCGATTTGGGGTCTAGAAATCTGCGGTACAATATCCTATTGAGCCTAAAGAAATCTCCCGGCTTCGCATCCCCATCTTCCTCCAACTCTATGGCACCATTGCTATAACGAGCTAGGCTAGCGTCTTGCAGCTGCTGCTCACTAATGTCCCTGGGCGTCAATGCATCAAGATGGTTTTGTAATAAGACATTACCCCGGCTAATAGGCTCTACTGCCTTAGTGGCTCTCGCTACAGCTCTTGCCTCACGCGAAGTCTTACCCAACTCTGCCTTGTTACACACCATATCTGGACCAGAGTCAACTCCCGTGTTTATTATAGGTCCAAGTACCGAATCACCGAGAAGTGCAGCAGAATCAATGTCCCTTTTCCTGCCCTTAGCAACCTTCTCCTGATCCTTCCTCCACTGTCCCCGAGGTTGAGTGCTAGGCTGTGCAGGAGCCGCAGAGCGAGATCGGGTTACCACACAGGCCATCTCATCCTGTTGGCACCTCCCAACCCATTCCCGATTCTCACCATCCACGTCGGCCGCCCTCTCGGCAACGACTAAGGGTGGAGTCCCGGAAGTGGGCACCGCAAAGTCGTTGCCGAGAAGAAGGTCGACGCCCTCAACTGGCAAACACTCAACGATCCCTACATCCAGCTCCCTGCACACCTCTCCCACTCTCAACTCCAACCTCACAAGTGGGTATGACCTCGTAGCATTTATACCCTGCACCACAACAACTCTGGCCGCATTTATCGGTTTCCCTGTGAAGTTCCTCAACAAAGTTTGCGAAGCCCCCGTATCCCTCAGCAAGTCAACCCTCCGTAGTTCACTCCCCCAGCTCACAAACCCGTGCCCCCGATGGCTACAGAAAGTGTCCCGGACAGGTGTCGAGCCTTCCGTACGCTTCTTTACCGCGTGTGCCTCAGCTGCTGACAACCTACCCCGGGCAGTTGCTGCAGCCTTCAGAGACACACCGATACTGTGAACCAATGACACTGGCTTAGCGGGAGTGTTACTAGGGCACTCACGTGAATAATGGCCTAGCTTCTGACATTTGTAACATTTCACATCCCCAATGGGCTTCTTCCCTTGTGCGGGCGAAGAAGGGGCCTGACCTTTAGTAAACGGGAGAGGCTTGTGTTTGTAGGTGTTATTAGGTGCAATGCATTTAGTGTGGTTATGTGTGTCATAGGATTTGTTATTATCGAAAACTCTGGTGGGTGGGGTATAGCGCCCCTTCTGCCCTGACTCAGCCCTCTGAGCGGCACCGCAACCACGAATCAATGATAATCTGAGGTCTGCCATCTTGGCAGCCTCCTCTACTGTCTTGGGACATTTTTCCTTAATGTTCAGCGTTAGATCGGTTCCAGTACATTTGTAAAACTGTTCCAGATAGAAAAGTTGCTTAATTTCCTCAGCCGACTCTGCGTGCTCGGACCGAAACCAGTTATTGCATGCATCTGTTAAGTCCCGTGCGTGCTCCATAAAACTGACATCGCTCTTCTTATTCACGCCACGGAACTTCAATCTATAAGTTTCGGGTTGCAGTTCGTAGGCCCGGAGCACAGCCTCCTTCACCAGTCCATACACTACACTCTCGTCCAGTGACAGTGCATCGTAGGCTTTCAACCCCTTACCCACTAGACGTGATGAAACTAATGCTGCCCATTTAACCTCCGGCCAGTCATACTCACGACACTTCTTTTCGAAACGAGCAAAAAACTCAGTCACTGCTGTCTCATCAAATGCGGGTACTAACTTAATTAAATGCGAAAGTGAGTCTGTAACCCGGTGCCCACCACCGAGATGACGCCCCGTGGTCTCTACTCTAGACTTCTCGACATCCATTTCAGCCTGGTACCTGGTTGCATCCTGATTGGCTTGGATTCTAGCAACCTCTATGCGTTCTATACTAGCCTGTTGTATCTGAGTCTCCTGCAGCTTAAACTTAGCTAGTTCTAGCTGAAATAACATCTCAGGAGACAGGCCTGGGGGGGGAGAGCACAAAATGGGGGATCCACACCGAGACGTGTTTACGGGTAAGCCAGCTTGCCCTTGAGAACCCTCCTGCTGCATCGTGCTAAGACTCGCTGGCTGAGGGCCCAGCTCAGGGGTAGAGTGGAATGGAGGCTTGGAGGGAACCCCCCAAGACCCCACTCCACCCACCGCCCCATCGCCATCACCCAACAAACATGCCACCAAATTCTTCTTGGGCCAACTGTCAGGACAGTCCCGCCCCAAAACCGTGGCTAAACAGCGAAGACCGTAACAATCAATAGCCTGCAGGCGCTGTTCGGTCAAAGGTGTCTGCAAAAATGCCCGGGCATCCCTCTCTCCACTTATAACACTCCCCTCCCTAAACATCTGTTGTACTTGCTGGTTACTAGGCTGTACCGTGTTATCCTCCCCCGTAAATGATGAGTCATTAGACATAGTGCTGGTTATACAATTGCTGTTCATAAAAAAAAAGAAGTGCTTATTACTAATTGCAGTCTCGACTCACAAAATGTTAAAGATGCTTGAATGACTCTACTCTAGACACCCCTAACGAAACAATCTGCAAGTCCACCAATACAATAATGACACGATAAAAATTCCTCCAATATGCAAGAAAATTCTAGCCAGCTCTACTAGGTAGCATAGAATAGTTCTCCAAAAAACATGTGATAGGATACTACTGAATCTTGTGCAAGGTCGCCATTTTGTTACGGCTGGATCGGCAATACATATTCGGGATTCTTGATCGTAGGACAGAAATGGCTTATGTGACAACGACACGCTCGATTCCAGTCCCAAATACTATATGCTCCAGACAACAAAAGCACCAACGCCCTACAGAGTTATCGTCTATGGTAACGAGGTACCTTAACTCGGCGAAAGTGTACAACAGGGGTAGGCTATGAGGCTAAACTCCCTCAGACATTTATAGGTTACGTTATGACTAAAGAAATGCAATACTCAAGAAACTACGTTAATATTAAGCCTCTAATAATGTAGAATAGAAGCAGGCTAAAGGTATGACAGTGAAATGCTAAATGACAAATGTACACGCCTACTTGAAAGCGCGTGCACTAGAATAACTGTCCCCTACTAACATGCACTAGCATGTAGCATACAAGATGTTCATGATCCAGTAGATACCTAATAATACACATGGAAGGAACATAAATAGTAGTCACTTATTGTAATAATGAATCTATACTTGGAATAACTAAAAGGTTGCAGGCAACAGTACTGCGCCGGTAGCCTACTACCGCATAGGCTACTTCGCTTCTCTCACTCTGTCTCCCCTCTGAGTCCGTATGCGCCCTACGCAATAGAACTCCGGAAACAGCAGCAAAACGACAGTGCAGTTAATTGATACATGAAAGTATTAATAGTGTTGTCTTGTGTGTGAGTAATGTGTATTGTAAAGTGTTACATACATAAACTTAAAGAGAGCTGCAATGCATAGTAAAATAAAGATATAACCCACTCATCATCCCCATGTGTTCTAGCTAGCAGGCCAAGTCACAGGAACAACGAGTCCCAGCACCGAAAGCGAGAACCCAGGAAAAGACTGCAGAGAACACAAGGACAGATAAATTACGTTACTCTACTATACCGGCACTACGAGCGAGCTGTAGTCTCTGGTACTACACTCGCTCCTGGCTCGGTAAGCAAATCAAGGCTAAGTTCTCGCCCCTCTACAGACAACTCCTGGGCATGGTCGGGCTCTTACACATGGCACTAGTCTAGTCACAAATTGGATGATGAGCTGGGCATATAACTCGTGAACATGTAGAACGTTCACCAACTATCCTCATCAAGAAGATCGCTGTTCACATTAACCCCTTAAATCTAATACATGTAAATATATGCTTGTCCTAAGAGTAATACGAGAGGTGAGTGCTGAAACTCCTTTAGGACCTCAAGGGAAGGGTATGCATTTAAATAGAGAGAAGAATGAAATGAGAGTAATGTCGTCAGAGAGAAAGAGTGCAACCGTGAGAAATTGGTAGAGAGGGCAAGGGATGTTAGAATCTCAAAGGTTCTAGGCAACCTGGTCATAGAGCACACAGCGAGCCTCCAGGCAATGTGCTGTACGACAACATGGGCAGCCCAGGCAGCATAGGCAGGCGGCAATGTACTACCAACCCTGTCGCACCTAGCTATAAGCGCAGGGCTGCCAACCGGTCCATACGTCTGGCAACCACCCCCCCGGCAGCGTGGCGCACCGCTACCCTCTCGCTCTGAAGTCCAACTCACTCTCTCTCTCTGAATTCCCACTGTCTTATCTATCAACTTCTCTATTGATACTACATATTAAATGGAAGGTCTCGACATGGCTTAAAACAAAACCCACCACTGGTTAGCACATGTCGAGACCTTTGCAGAGATACAAAGAACATAGTTATACGTTGTCACACTCAATATAAGCAGCCAGCACGGTACACGGTACACGCACCGTGACGGTACAGTGGAGTACCAAGGAGTACAATCAGGTTGCGTTGCTACGCACTGGGTGCGTCACACTACATATACACAAATAATGTTATGGCTACATATACACAAATAATGACTACAAATATTGGACTTGGCTTTCGTTTGACACCTTGCAGTAGTTTTTTACCTTAGCCAGGAATTTGACTCTCCGTGTGTTACAATTGGCCGAACATGTGTTGTCGGAAATTATTATAAATATTTTCCTCCCACTATGTAATTAAGCAACACCCCGTGCTTAACATTAATCATCAAGTACAAACCCCAATGCACTTAAATAAACTAATGAAAGCATATGGTCCTCCCGGGATTCGAACTCTGGACACCACACCCAGAACATAAGCATCTAAACCATTACACCACCAACACAGCCGAATCTGTTTTTTTATACTGGTAATTGTATTTGTAAGGGACTGATAATTGAGGATGCGATCTCGTTAATTTGGTAAACAGTCGGTTACACGTGAACATAATAATAAGAAAGAAAACAAGTGTCCAAGCACACGAAGGGTATATCAGGTACTTGTTTGACAGCATACGGTATGCAACATGCTGTTAAGGGGAGGTATTTAGTTTGTTCCCTAGACCTCCATCAAGCTTAAAATTACACCCCCTTGAGTCCCTTTCAAGATAAATTTGTACATTTTTCGGTAGAAAAATGTCCCGGCCGAAGGCCGCTTCCTCTTAAATGACAGGCTCGCTATTGCTCGCCAGGATAAAATCAACACCTGAATGGCATGAAAGGTCTTAATATGGGGTGAAAGTTCTTAACATTGCTAAACTAATGGGGCAAACGTTTTATAGTATCAAAAGCAATGGGGCTAAACATGAGGGAGAAAGGGGTCAAGAAAAAAATCCCTCAAGTGGAAATCTCCCCTTAACCCGTACAGTACCGGTGACGTCCTTTTCATTATATTGTGGAAACTATTAGACGATTTTATTCAGCTTCGGAAGGACGTCTAGCCATTAAAAGACTACAGATTATCTCAATTAATCCTTAGAGCCTTCCTTTAAGCTTCATAAAATCGTCTAAATAGCTAAAATCAAACACAATGTCGTCGCGGGTACAGAAGGGGTTAATGTAAAGAAGTGTACGTATAACCTCCCTTATATACGGCTCTGCAACCTGCTAGTCTACCGTACCCACTGTAAAACCAACTTGTTTTTTGTCCCTGGCTGTTTGTGAATATTTTCCTGGAGTTGTATTATACTCTTCGTTTGGACAATTACCTTTCTTTTAATAGGACGTCATTTGTGTTCTGTATTTTGGTACTTTACATATTTGTCTTTGTATGTAGTAGAATAGTTGATTTGTTTGCTTAACCAAAAAAACATGCATTACGATAGATTTTGGATTTATTTACAGAATTTATTGGCACATGATTTGTTTTCTGTAGGCCTATACGGTTGGTGAAATATATGAAACAGTGTTCAAAGAAGCTTCACATCCTACATCAGCCCGGGGAGGATGTAGGAAATGTAACATCCCACCTCAAACTGTAAGGGAGCTGTAAGATGGGGAGAGCAGCTCTCACTAATAAGGCTAGGCCGAACTTTCAGTAGGTAGACGCGACTGTAGGTAAGTACAGTAGGTGGTCATAATATATTTCTATCTTGCTCATTCATTAATATATTTGTTCTCTCTTTCTCTCCCCCCCCCCCTCGCTCTCTCTCTCTCTCTCTCTCTCTCTCTCTATATATATATATATATATATATATATATATATATATATATATATATAATTATTATATATATATATATATATATATATATATATATATATATATATATATATATATATAATTATTATATATATATATATATTAGTATAGCCAGGTAATAGATTCTCTTTTAAACAGACGAGGTTAAAGGCAACAGCAGTTTCAGCATTCAGTATTTTATTGTTACAGCTTTCTATATTTCTAACAATTTTCCTCTGGGGTTCAGAGACCTTGGTAACCCTGGTCTCTGGGTCTTCTCCTGGGTGACCTGGATGTGTGAGAGTTTGTGTTTTTTATCTGTGTTTATTTTTTGTTTTATGATGTTTTTGTGTTTTCCCTGTTCTTGCTCTGTCTTGAGTCGGCTACCCCCAAAATGGGGATTGGGCCTGAGCATATAGATAGATAGATAGATAGTTCAGAGATGAGGTACAACAGGTTAGCAAAATTCATGGTGGATCCAACGTTTCACAAGTAAACATCTTGCATCTTCAGGGAATGGGCAGGTAATGATTAGAATAAGGACAAAGCAACATATTTATACAAAATTCGAGGATCAAGAATAGGTAGGTGGGCGGAGCTACTGGGTGTGGGGTGGCTGTTCATTGGTGGAAGGCAGTCTATTCGCGAGACGGGCACTAAATCTTATCGGTGGTTGGTTGTTGGCTGTGGGTGGCTGTGATTGGTTGGTGTTGTCAGTAGTGTGCTGATCGCGGAAAGGTACGGGAGGGGGGCACAGGGCGAATCCATTATGAAAGAAATAATTCACAAAAACGTCCTCCCCAGCAACCCTGACAATAAAATAAAACTCATTATTTACTACAAATCTCCTAAGACCTCCAACCTTGTCCTCCGTAACCGCCCCATTTCCACCAACCAACCGAAAGACGATCATGTGATATACCAGCATATTTGCACCTCTGGGGACTGTGGACCCCTATCCTATGTTGGAATGACACAGACTCGCCTTTCCCGTCGACTAACCCTCCACCTTCAATCTGGCGCTATAAAAGATCACTATCAAGCCCCCCACCATCTTGCCCTAACACGCACCGACCTAGACAAACAAACTACCATACTCGACAAAGAATCAGACCCCAGAAGACTAGCTATTTTAGAAGCTCTATATATCCAAACGCTCAACCCCAGCATCAACAACCAAACACAAGACCTTCAAATTCTTCCTTCAGGCAAGCGCTACAGGCATACTGCCCCCGTTCCTCTCGCCCTGTGCCCCCCTCCCGTCATCACCACTCACTGCTGCTCACTGCTGCTAACAACTCCTGCCTCTCAACTCGCTCTTGACCACCACTACCATGGCCACCAGCACTACCACAGCCAGTGGTATGGTCAAGTGGTTTAATTTCAAAGCAGGCTATGGTTTTGTCACCACTTCCAACAACGAGGATATCTTCTGCCACCACACCAACATCCACAACAACAAGAGCAGCAAGAGAGCCTCGTTGGGGAATGGTGAAGCAGTGGAGTTTTCCATCTACTCCGGGAGTCGGGGAAGAGAAGCCATCAACATCACAGGCCCTGAAGGAGCCCCTGTCAAGGGCTCCTCATTCTCTCCACATAACACTCCAACAAAGGCGCCAACAACAACAACGAATGCAGAAGGGGAAGCTGTACTGAGGGCAAAAATCTACGCCTGTATCCAGTCAGCCATAGCCATCGCTGGTACAGACGAACAACAACTCTGCCAGCTGATCCCCTATCTGCTGTCAGTCAACAAGCTGCCGACAATCACCATCCCTGAGGAGGCTCTCTC
>JBAKBP010033704.1:0-21556 GCA_037953745.1 Lithodes maja | reverse complement strand
CATGACAGTGCCTTGTTATGGAAAATCTCATCGAAGCATAGTTCACAAACACGCGTAATAAGCTTTTATGCAAGTAAAGTGCAGGGATACCGACACAAACAAATCAGTCAGGTCTATGGTTGAAATTAATATCCATAGAAAATGCTATAGGAATTGATATATTTGATTTTGCATACAACAATTTTACATATTGAAGTAAACAACTGCATGCATGCTAACCTTATTATATTCGACAGTTTATTTACACAACTTCGTTATAACCCGTCATTACGAGACGAAATTATAATTTCTACAAGTAAGCTAAATTGTAGCATTTACGTAGTTACCTATCTATCTATCACCAGACACTAAAAGTCCTCGAGGGAGTGGATACGAATGAATCGCCTTCATATTCCGAGGCAATTCGTTAAGGATTCTCTAGCTGGATTCCGAGGGCGTTGCTAGCCTAACCGCCCAAAACTTAAATTATTCTACCTCGAAGGTATTATAAGTAGATAGTTTACAGAAGTTAGATAAAACAATAATAGTAAATGAAAATTATCATGTTCAGGTGTCAACTAATACATTATCAGTGACACCATCTCTAAAGTTGATGGAGTGCACAGTACACACTTTTTTCAACAATGTGTTGTGACAAGTAAAGAAAAAACAAAAACTAAAAATATATACTGTATATATATATATATATATATATATATATAGCCGTTGAATGCAGTAATTCCTGTTACTTGGTTCATGATAGTAAGATTATTAAATAACAAAATATAGAAAACATTAGTCAATAACCAAGAAACTAAACATTTGCTGGTGGTACAGACATTGAAATTAACAATTTGAAAGCAAAGTAGTTTCATGTATGGAAATATCATAATTAGTTGGAATTGGTTTAGTTGTGCGCAAAATAGTAAGCAGAGGTCCGTGTCAAAATTTGGAATAGATAAAAGTTTGCAATAGATTTAAAGCTATTTATTCAATGTTCTAGTTTATATTTAACAAAACCCAAATTGAACTGCTTGGAAAACTGCCAGTCCGTTATTATCTACCATTATGAGCACCGAATCATAAGCTCTATAGAATACATTTCACAACCATGAATTTCACCGTCGATGATAAATATAAATTATTGCTTAAAAAAGTCAATATTGAGCTGTACACTTCATTGAGCCTCAGTAGGTGTTTGATAACTGTAACTACTGTACTTAACACTTTGAATACCAGCGACGTGTTATATTTTATTCTAGCTGTAATTTAGACGATATTATGCAGCTTAAGAAGGATCTGTGCTAGTTAAAAGGGTTGATTGAGATAGTTTGAAACCTTATTATTGCTAGTGGTCCATCTCCAGCTGAATTAAATCGTTTAATCATAACCAAAATATAAATATATGAATTTCACTGGTACTGAACGGGTTAATGATATGAATTGTTCCATCTCGGTTGCGTGGAGTATACTCACACAAGGCTTCCCGTGCGCCTCGTGTAGCAGAGGTCCGTAGCCAAAGAGAGATTAGCTTCCCGTGTTATTATGTTAATGCTGGTTGGGGTAAGATTGATGCTCGGGAGAGATGAAGTAATTACTGCAGGGGGACTCCTCCAACCCACTACTACTTTTAGAACACAAAATTCTCCAACATTCTCGTCCTTCCTTTGAATGTTATTTGATGATACGCGTCAGTACTACATAATTATCTAAAGTACTATTTTTACTATTACTTAAAAACACATCTGGTCAAACATTAAGTACGGTAGATGTATAATTTGTCTAGTATTATTGAAAAAAACATTTGGTTTACAGTAAAACCATAATTTCGGTAACGTAAACTTAGTCATATTGTTGTTTGAAAAATGGCATGTCCAGTACTTAAATAGTGTGAACTACTTTACAAAAAAAAAAAAAAAAAAAAAAAAAAAAAATCTGTTCAAATACTGTAATGTTGTCCCACGAGCTATGGTGTTTGGTATAGAGACCCTTTAAGGGAACTTTTTTAGTTTGTTCCTTAGACCTCCATCAAGCTAAAAATGACAACCCCTGACCCCCTTTCAAGATGAATTTGTACATCTTTCGGTAGAAAAATGTCCCGTCCGAAGGCCAGTTCCTCTTAAATTACAGGCTCGCTATTGCTCGCCAGGAAAACATAGACATCTAAATAGCACAACAGGTCTTAAAATTTACAGAAATGGGGCGAAAGTTCTTAAATCGCCAAACTATTGGGGGGAATGTCATAAAATCTCAAAAGCAATGGGCTAATCATGAGAGAGAAAGGGGTCCAGAAAAGAATCCCTCAAGTGAAAATCTCCCCTTAAGTTAAGCTATGACGAATCAAAAGAGACAAACATCAATATTCGATTATGAGTGAATCTTAATAAAGGAAAACGTGTGAACGAAGATAGCAACTTTTCAATAGAGGGAGTATATGATTAATGAGGCCAGGAAAATATGAATGAATATTAATTACTGGAAATATAGGCGATAAAGACAGACACACAAACACAGAGAGAGAGAGCGAGAGAGAGAGAGAGCGAGAGAGAGAGAGAGAGCGAGAGAGCGAGAGAGCGAGAGAGCGAGAGAGCGAGAGAGCGAGAGAGCGAGCGAGAGAGAGAGAGAGAGAGAGAGAGAGCACAAACAGCCTCCTCAACAGCTAAGACAGAAAACGTCACACAACACATGGGTGGAGACAAACAAACTCCTCCTTCACCCTCTCCCCCCACCCCCACACACACACACTCACTTTCTCTGTGTCCTATTCCCCTTCTCCATGTTCTTATTTTCCTTTGCAATGTACTTTCTCCTTTATCTCTTTCGCCTTTGGTTGATCTTCGTTCACCGCCTACCATTCCCTCCACCCCTCCCATCTTACCGCCCTTCCTCTAAATTGTTGTTTTTCACCACCACAGCCTCTAATCCTCCTCGTTATCCATTTTCTCCTTATTTCATCCTTCTCCTTCTACCTTCTATGTCGCCTCATCCATCCCTCATCCGCCACCAGCTTCTCCAGTCCTTCCATCACCATCCGCTTCTCTTCCTTCTGTACATTCTCCACCTTCTCCATCTCTCTCTCTCTCTCTTCTACCTCATTCTCCACCTCTTCCACCCCTCCTTCACCTTCCTCCCCTCCATCCATCCACCTCCTCCTCCTCCAGCTCCCCATGCGAGGAAGGGAGGCACAACGGTACATCTCACGCGGGACAAAAAGGAAACATATAATTTTTGGAGTGCCAGCTGCATTTTCTATCCGCCTTATTTGCATACAAATTGGCATATGGAGACTAATTTCGGAGGGGTTGGCGGGGCGGAAACCAAAGATGTCATCCTTTAATCGTGAGGTGCCCGCTGGCGTGGATATTACTGTGTACCATAGCCCCAAAAAGTGAAATTACAACTCGGATAAATGTTGAATACAATGTGAAAGAACTTAGAAAAGATAAACCATAACCAACACGAGCCTGTTAAACACTGAACGCATTATTCATTGTTAAAGATACTTTGATTAATGACAATACTTATCTGGTCAACTATGCATTGATTGATGAGCTAATTTGCAGTGCAATTGTTTATACTGCATCCGGAATGAGCTTGCAAACAAAGACTCTGCGTTTGTATTTCGCATTGCATGGATGACATTTTGAATACTGGCAAAGTACATTGAATATATTCACAACACATAATATTAAGCTTTAATGAGCTTAGACCGTATTGGTGTAAGGAAAAAGTATAATCTTATCTTGGATACAAATGAATGTTTGACTTCACGGATAAAATATTAAAAGCGTACACAACGCCAAAGCGTATGTTCAGATTGATTAGGAGCTTGTGTGTGCACATCAAGGAATATTAATGATATGCATATACATACAGGGGGTTGAAGTACTTAGATATACAAAACAAATGTCTAGGGCTGTAAATATTATTTGGACATGTGGAATAGACACGTAAAATCTTTAAATGGAATTAGCGGTATCACTTTTATCTTAAATGTAGCTGTAATGAGACATTATTATATTGCTGAGGGAAGACCTCTAGCTGCCAATAGCTTTACATAAATTAATATATAACCAGTTATATGCATGAACTATTTTATATTTATATTTATGTGAATATGAATATAATTTTGAAACTAAGTACACACGAATTAATTTAAAAATACTATCTCAAACCTATGAACATTCATCGCCAAATTGTTAAGATATATTTAATATTTTCCTTGAAAAATAAATATATATGCACAATGATCTCCAGATAAGCGTGCTTCCTATATGACAAACTGCAAACTGTGTATTAGTAAAGCATGTAGTGAATAGTACAGCATATTTGACTAACTACGATTGTAAGTCTATTGTATATATTGTTTCCATACTCAGTTCCGCCTTGTGACCTGGATATAATTTTGCTGGATACATTGGGAAAGCATATAGCACTAAGAAGGGATACAGGTGTTGAACATGTGGACATTGCGAGATGGCACAGTGTGATTAGTGCGAACAATTATGGATATTGAGTTGCTATGCAATGCACAATCACATATGAACTTTCATAGTTATCCCACACGATTTCATTATCTGGTAGTTTCTTTCATCAATTGAAGTACAATAGAAATGCGATTTACATACACAAATAAAATACATATTTTCCAACAAGTTAATAATATAATGCACACTTTAAATAATGCCAATGGCTATATTTACATGAATGATATCAGAAGTTCAAGATTTGTTTATGACTATACAATTGACCAAGATAAGTGATGCCTAATTTGTCATAAATATTCGCATTATCTGCACAATAGTAGGGTTTACCAGCTTGTGAATAGTTTATAGAAATGCTAGAAAACAATGACAAAAACTGCCTCACACTAAGAAATTTGAGTTGTGCTAATAATTGCTGGACATCGTGGTTTTAACCCCTCGAGGATTATGACGTAGTTTGACAGTTATTTTCAGGCCATCATTAGACAATTTTGTTGTTGTTGCTGTTCCCCAAGCTGCCTGGCCGAACAGCCCCAAGGCCCCGAGCAAGGTCAAGGCCATAACAGAGCGCCCCCACAGAACCCTCCCTGCCGACCACAATAAAGCCTGGGTGACCGAAGCCACTCCATGGCGGAGAGCTGGGGAGGGTAAGGAAACGCCCGAGAAACCAAAGCCCCACCCAGGGCCCTGTGCCCCTCAGCAATTATGAAGAGAAAGTTGAGGGGCAAAGGAAAAATGTGACGCTTTGGCTTCCAATCTTGGTAGATTGAGAGGTCAATCCCCGGAAGAGACGCCGTCACTTGAGATCTAGAAAATATATAAGTAAAAGGAACAGTCAGAGTAAGCTATGGGTATGGCAGCGATCGCTCAGTTCTCACTCTGATAAGACAATTTTGTTCACCTTAGGAATGATATGTGAGCATCAAAAGGGTAAAGACAAGCTCAAATAACTCTCTGGCTTTCACATACCCTTCCTAATCTGAATAAAGTCTTCTAATATTTGACAGAATGAGCTGTCAAAATGAATCATGATCCTGAAAGGGTTAATTAATTGATAATCGGTATTTTGACACACACATGTGGTCAATTCCCCCTACCAATAAATGCCTACAGTGGCCGATAGAGACGCTGAACGCAATGTTTACCGCGGTGCATTGTGGGAAATTGGCGACATCACGGACCTATCCTTCCTCCCTATCCTTCAACAATTCTATATTATAAGCAGTTGGTCGAAATATCTGTAGCTGCACATACTTTGGTCTATGCATACTTATGTTATATATTTTAAAAGACCAACTATTCATAAATAACGTATATTTACAATACAAAGTCAGCAGGTATTTTTGTGCCTATTTTGTTATGATAATTAATCAGCTTATAATTATGTTTGTAGTCATTATCAGCTGCATATGGAATTTCCCTTTATTACGATACTATATCAGCACTTTGTGTAGTTGTATACTGTATTATACAAACGTATAGAATAAAACAAAATAGAGATAAACTGTGCATATCCTAGGTGTTGGGTGTAGTGATGTCTACAGTCATAGCCCTGGCGCTAGTTCAGAAGCGTCCACCAGAGGTCTCAAGAGAATTGTTGGTAGGGAGAATTGTGCAACTCATTAAGTTTATGTTGTAATGCAACCCCTTAATGGAATGTTGAATTAATGGAGATTACATTTGCATACTGCAAAAGGTTATGGCATGTGGTAGAACATAATTAAATTGATTTACATGCAATAATATCAAGTAAAGTTTATTTAACTAAATTCAGATCAAAAGATACATGTATTTTAACCTATTCAGTTTGATGCCATCATAATCCTATCATCATTGACAAACAAAAATAAAACACACACACATATTCAACACCTGAAATTACTTCCTAACGCACCTGATTTTTTGTTTTACATATTAAGAAAACAAAGAAAACAAAAAGTAGAGGTGGTGTTTCACGACTATTGATCCAGAATATGCCTCATTATTATACTATCACTTCGGATTTGCATGTTCGAGTTGGCAAAACATAAACGTCGGTATATCTTTACTCTCCACTAGAATAAATAGCACCCTTACCGTAATGGAATGGTAATTCACAGGACTATCACGAATTAGTTACAATTAATACGCAAGAGGTTAGATGAAAACGTGGATACATATTAGTTACTTCAATACATAGAATTACATATAAAAAAGTGTCAACGTTATTGTAAATAAATGCACATGCACACATTCTCTCTCTCTCTCTCTCTCTCTCTCTCTCTCTCTCGTCTCTCTCTCTCTCTCTCTCTCTCTCTCTCTCTCTCTCTCTCTCCACTAGCGCCAGGGGAAGGGAAACAAGCAGAAAGAGGTTATTACCCGAGGAAAAAGCTCAAATCAGGGAAAGAATATCAAACTGAAGAGGGAAGAGGAGGAAGGGGGAGGAGGGAAGAGGAGGTAGAAGGAGAAGGGGAGATAAAGAGGAGAGAGGATGTATGGAGGAGGAGTGTGGTGAAAGAGGAGGAAGAGAATATGAATGAGAGAGGTAGATGAACGAAAATATGAATGAGGATGATGATAGGAGGAGGAAGAGGACTACACTCGGTTTCTTTTCAACTGACGGTAAATTGAAAAGTTCCCATCAAGATTTCTAATTTGTTATGAAGATTTTGTAGTCAAATATGGGTGCTAATTATATATACTTAGTGTTAATATGATGCAGTTACATAGTAGTTACACATTTTTCCATTAAGTATCGAGAACTTAGCTGCTAAGGGATACGATTTATCGTCAGCTGAAAAGAAATAGAGTATAGTATGTAGGAGAGACTCAGGAAGGTGAGGAAGGGGATGATGAGAGAAAGCTAGAGGGGGAGAAAGGAATGGATGGCAGGGGGAGGGGAGACTATCCTTCAATGATTATAAAGGAACTATGCACTAACGATCGGTATTATTCGTACTTCCTCACAACCTAGAATACACGGGTTCGATTCCGGAGCAGGACAAGACGAATACACAGAGTACCTGATCTAATATACCACAATGACCACATTTATTGGCCTCGATACAATTACCTTACTTCAAACTTTTCTAATCATATGTCTGAATAAGCAAAAGGGATTGAAAAAAGTCAACACCCAAGAAACATGTAAGAGATTGATTTTGCAGAACCCTCTTAATCCTTTTTATTAAAACTAAACCTCGTTTCATCGAACTAGTAATATCGATGTTATTATTACCTCTTCTCTTCATGTATTTTCGATACTGTTTTGTAGTTCCCCAATAGTACATCTAATTATTGTTTACTGAAATGTTCTCTTCACTTTCTATTATCAATTGAATATTATTATCAACTGCATTTGTTTACATATAAAACTTTATAGACTTAATCATCTTTTATAAAACAAATTCTGACTATTTAGGAATGGACAGCATGACGATACATACAACTTTGCTTACTAAATGTGGAAAGTTTGACAAATCTTTGTTTATTTATATTTAATCAGAATTTACCATTTCATTTTAACAGCTCTTGAATTATAATGTACAGTAAGTGAGTTTTAAACATGAACAAAACAAACATATGTCTTGAATAGTATAATTAATAAATACGATACAACTAAATGTGGTTAAATAAATACAAATGTTGACAGGCAACATTTACCTTGGGAATCCTGTTACCGAAAGAAAATGTAACTACCAGTGGGTCATTAAAATGTAACTACCAGTGGGTCATTAAAATGTAACTACCAGTGAGTCATTAAAATGTAACTACCAGTGGGTCATTACAATGTAACTACCAGTGGGTCATTAAAATGTAACTACCAGTGGGTCATTAAAATGTAACTACCAGTGGGTCATTAAAATGTAACTACCAGTGGGTCATTAAAATGTAACTACCAGTGGGTCATTAAAATGTAACTACCAGTGGGTCATTAAAATGTAACTACCAGTGGGTCATTAAAATGTAACTACCAGTGGGTCATTAAAACATCACTTTTAGAAACTAGAGGGAGACTCGGTAGGGCGCATACCTCAACCTACGCTGGCTGGTTCTTTACCATTAATACCAAAGGCCTAAATACTCCTCTGGATCTATGTTCCAGGATATGATCAGGCTCGCCTCCAAAATCAAATCACTTCTTGTCGTATATCCTATCTGGCCACCAAATTTTGCTGTAATCTCAGACTTGCCTCCTAAATGTTCACTTCTTCCTTACCGCATATCCTAGCTGCCCTCCAAATTTCGTGATAATCCGCTGATAGCGCATATCCTCTCTGCCCACCAAATTTCATGAAAATCTCTGGATCGCCTCCTAAATTAAATTACTATATCCTTGGCCCATATCCTAACATCCGACCAAATTACATAAAAATTGGTTCATCACGATATGAAATATCTTTTTTACAGACAAACAAATGAAGGCAAAAACATGACCTCTTTCCAATTTCGTTTGGTGGAGGTAATTACCTAGAGGGGCAATTGGGAGATCTCATACTTTTTACTATGCTGGCGGAGGTTTGCGCTCCACCAATCTCTTACTAAATGGAATCACTTTTTCCGTGGCGCATATCCTATCTGCCCGCCATAGTTTGTGAACATCATCACTTTGTGAGAGCCGCCAACGCTGAAGAGAGTATGTGCTCTACTGATCACCTTCTAAATATAATCACTTCTTCCTTAGACACATATCATATGTTGTGACAATAGGGTTCATAACTTTGAGATATCTTGCTTACTGGCAGACAGACAAACAGAGGCATAAACATAACCTCCTTCAATTCGTTGGCAGAGGTAATAAGAAGTGTCAAATCAACTCTAGATTGCTTCAAAAATATATGTATCGTCACTAGATATCGAGACTGTAGGTGTATTTGCGAGATATATATTAGTTATATTTTGCAAATTATATCCAATATTTCAACACGTACAGTGTACAAAAGCCTCACAAACGCAACCCATTGATAATCTAGAGGGACACTCGATAGAGCGAATACCTCCGCCTATGCTGGCTTTGTCACAAAATAACATAAAAACCACAGCAATAACACCAGTGTGACATAAGCTAATAAGCTACTAATATACGAATCACCTAAACGGAATCCCCTCTTCCATATCGCATATCCTATTTGTTTTCTTCTATGTGAGTGAGGGAGGCAAAAGGCAGAACTGCCTATAGCGAGTGCCTCCCCCAAAGTTGAAAGAGTGACAGGGCCAAAATCAAGGGACGTTCGAGCCAAAATACCTGGACACACTGAGTTTGAATCAATTTAAGTCATAGGAAGAGGGAAAAACTGATTCTGGGAGAGAGTTCCAGAGCTCAGCATATTTCGTGTAAATCGGTCCATAACTTCATGAGACATTTTGTTTACAGACAAACAGACAGACACACTGATTATGTACGGATCGCCTCCTAAATTGAATCACCTCTTCCTTGGTGCATATATTATCTGCCCCACCAGATATCGTGAACATCGGTTTATAACTTGGCGAGATATCTTGTTTATAGACAAACAAACAGAAGGACAAACAAACTGAGGCGAAAACATAGCCTCCGTTCCAACTTAGTTTGTAGAGGTAAAACGATAATTTCACAATTATACCTTTTGCCTTAGTTATCCTACAACAATAATGACAAATCAGCTATTATTGACAAACATTCTATAGACAGTTGAAACATTTCGAGAATTTTAGTTTTCCTATGATAATAATGAACCTTTTCAAAGCAATCAATTATCATGTGTTCAAACAACTTAACCAGTAGAGAGAGGCCAATCACAAAGCAATCTAAAATGTTGGGTAGGTTTTGCTAAAGTAGGATGAGAATTTTAGTTGGTAAAGACGTGTTTGGTCCTGATTTAGTTGGCAATAGTTGAGATATACTCGTTGAAAAGGTTTACTGGTTGAGTTATCCGGGATTCGTCTAATATAAACGTCTAGTTCTCGCAGACCTATCTTTTGCTCGTCTTCTCACCAATTTACTTCTCATCCTCTTACTCTTCATTAACTCTCCAATACCTCCTCTCTCACTTTATAAAAATGCTTCGGGGTCTCTCTCTCTCTCGCCCCCCCCCCCCCCCTCCTCCTCGCTCTCTGTTCTCTCTCTCTCTCTCTCTCTCTCTCTCTCGCTAATCGACTTTATATCTTATTGTATTCTTGTTCTGAACATTGCATTCCTGACAGTTTGCTATCACATTTATTTTCGTTAGTTACTGCAACTTCCAATGTACTTACTGTATATTTTCCCCAAAACCTTCAATTTATCGCATGGCACAGAAACTAAACCTGCAGATTAATTCTTATTCTGCAGTATTTTCCTCTCGGCATTTATTGTTATCTAATTTCATCCCTATCCTCAATCAATTATACTTGTATCGACTAGTCTTATTCTCTGCCTACCTAATTCTTCTCTTAATTACTTTTATAATGTTCTCTTTCTTCAACCTATATTATCATAATTTGTCTAGTTCTAATATTTGTTTCTACTGATCACCTACGAAATATAGTAACTTTTTCCTTGACGCATATTTTTTTGTTGTGACAATGGGGTTCATACTTTTCGAGATATATTATTTACTGACAAATAAAAAAAACAGTCAAACAGAGGTAAACACATGACCTCCTCCAACTTCGTTGGCGGACTCATAAATTATCAACTTTTCCATACCCACTCTTCAACTCGTAATGTTCAACCTAGAGCTCACTAGCCTATTCTCCTTAGTCTTATTTTCACGTACAAGTCATCCTTCTAAAAAAGGAAACGCTACAAAGGTTGGCCAGAAACAGGGTAGAAGCGATGAATCAGTGGTAGAAGGCGGTAACGTGTGTGATTCGAGTTTGTTTATTATCAAATTAAGAGTTCACCTCACAACATCGACTAGCTGCCACCTTGCAACGAAACCATTTCAGGTTGTCTCCAAAAGGAGGCAGTAATATCGACTTACATAATCTCCTACTTGCAGCTTTCTTTCGCTTCGTGGACATAATTTTCTCTTTTCTAAACCCTGATCCTAGCCTCCTTAACTATTAACTCCCCCATCGCAGCCCCGTCATTGCTATTGCTATTGCTCTCTCCCTCTCTCTCTCTCTCTCTCCAGCCAGATTGCTCAAGTTTTACACCAAATCTCGGGCGGTCTTAATGAGAGATATTTCGTTACTAACCTCTCATCTTGCTTTCATTAGGACTCGCCCAGGACCAACAGGAGCCTAGCAAGACCCTAGATACACCTTAAGCGGCATCAGATCTTGAACCTTATTCACCAAGGCTCTAAGGTCGAAATCTTAAGACGTATCGTATATCTAATACGCCTCTCTGTTCAGCTTCTTTGCTTAATTAATTGATTTTTATGATTATCAGGATTTTATTTTGTTAATGCTATGATTAAGAACAAAGTTTTCAACAGTTTATTAGGCAGCGCTGGATTGAAGAATGGCTGGCTGAAAAGGCGGAAGCTGATGAGAGTGAGAGGCCGTGGGAGGAATTAGTGGAAGAGGGGAGGAGGGGATGGTGGATGAGGATATTTATGTGGAGAGGGACGGAGGGAGGGGGTTGGTGGAAGGTGAGGAGAGGAGAGATTGGTGGAAGAGTGGTGGAGGATGGATACAGGTTGCCGAGGGAAAAAGAGGTAGGGTAGGAAGGGATAGTGTTGAGGGGAAAGGAAGAACACATCCGACTCAGGATTTGAAGGACGGATCTTGATGGAGCAGTGCAGCAGAGGTGGATTTCTTAAACAGGAAGAAGGAGAGAAGATAGGAACTTCGATTCTACGAAGCAGATCAGCATGTCAAGTAAATAATGTTCCGTTAATAAAAATAAATTAATTGTCTTTTGCATAGCCATTGCAATATGTAATTACCGGTGACAAACAGTTGTTTACGAACATAAACACATACATATTAACACCTGCAACACATTATAATAATATATCTAAGTAAGCAAAAACCGAAAACTATTGATTAAACATCATAATTTTAGCAAAACCCTGAACTGGCTCCAATGTTGTGTATTTTGTACCAATAGTAGAGCTTCGATCAGCTGTTGTTCTAACCCGGGTCTCCCGATACATTGAAACGGTAGATGGTGCGAAGGAAAGGTAAGCCCTGATAGTAATTTTCTGGTTGGCTCAATATCTATAAGGCTTTATAGTTCGTCCAACTGAAGAACTACATATATAAAAGTGTCTTTGCATTGTTCATTACTATTTCCAATAGTAGCTATTAAAGCTATATTTTGTGTTTTAGCTAATAGGGAGGTGTGGTGGAGTGGTCTTGCCACTGGCCTGGTAATCCAAAGGTCCCGGGTTCAAATCCCGATGTATCAATGGGAAGATATTATTGGGATGGAATTTGTGCTGTACCTAGAATCAGTGCATTACCACAAGCCCACCGAAACGTCAATTAAATACCCTCATTGTTCCCTGATTAAATAGCACTGTATGAATATTCCCATATTCAAAATATGCTATAGGGGTGCAATGCCTGGCGAGTTATCTGCTCAACAGGTGACGTTGTGTGTGTGTAAGTGTGAGAGTCAGAGTGTATGGGGTGAGACAGTGAAGCACGGGAACGAGCTGGCTTCAGAGATGGGGTCGTTTCGGGCCATGAGTGAGCACCGTGCCTCATGTGAAGGCAAGATGGCAGGTGCTCGTTGTACTCTACGTGCTTCACATGTCTCACTCCCTAGACTGGAACAAGACCTCACAGGCTTCACTGTTCATTGTGAAGCGGTGAATGTTAAGGCTCTCAGCCTATGCCCGAGAGGAAGTAAGTTGGAATATAGAAAAAAAAAAAAAAAAAAATTACCAATTTTACACTATTTTTTTTTGGTATTTATCCTTTTAATAATATACCAAATTCTTATCTTGAGATAATTGTGCTTTGCCCTTCTAACATATAAAAGACATGTAAAGTCAAATGCGAAGCCGAGTGACAAAGGAATGAAAATAACTGTATTATCAGTAAATAGAGGTACGATCATCTTCAACTTATTAGGTTTTATGAAATTCATATCAGGAATGGATATTAAACTCTATTATATATTCTAATCAATTACATATGATTTATTGTTAATGTTTTAGTGGACAATCAAGTATAGTAGCTAGTACATTGTTATATTATAATCTTGAGGCAGTGATATTGGTTAAAGGTAAACAGTAACTCATGATATGGGGCTAAAGGTAAATTTTTAAATAATTGAATCGCCGTGTCCATCCATTTAATACAATGTATATCACTGGTTCCTTCTGTTGATTGTGCAATTGACCAAGAGGATATTTCACAGGCTTATAGATCAGTCGTTCAGTAAGTGGTGTCCAACAAATAGCATATTTGACTTAAGTGCCAGGGAGTGTTTTATACAGTTGTATTTATTTATTGATTTATGTTAAGTATTGTTTTTTTAATACCTGTCTTTACTAAGCCATCCTATTCATCATTTAACATACATTAATTCAGTGTGGAACAAGGCAATCATAATGAAAACTATTTTATGTGAGTGTAGGCGTGTGTGTGTGTTTTATGCTTTCAAAATAACTCTGATAAGTAGTTCGTGAATGAAATACTTGAAATTTGACAGTATATTTATAATTCTACAATTTAGATAACTGTACAATTTAGAAATGGTATTTTATACTGAAAGGGAAATCATCGAAATAGTGTTTACATCCTTGATTCCTAGACACCATTCGTAAGCAGTAAAAAATTATCTGATGGAAGCCATAGCCTTTTAGTAAGCAGGCATCATTATAATGCGTTTATGAAAAGATACCGTGCTTCAAATTTGTTTTGAAGTCTTGATAAGTGTGGATTCATAAATTATGAAATATCGAACACTAGTATTATACAAAATTATAAAAAAAATAGCCAAAAGAAACTCTTATCAATTAGTTTTGACGTTTTGTACAACTGAAGGGAAATGTAAAGAAATGAGGCACGATGATTTACAAAGTGTTTTTAAAAATAACGTTGAGTCTTATATAAATGACGTAAACCCTAAAATTATATAAATATCTCTACATATACTCACTTCCGGCTACTGGATTAAGAAAAAGGTCAGTGACAATTTTTTGAGAGAGCAAGGTATACGTGTACATATAGTACACAGTGCCAACCGGAATAGTCTGTATACATAAATTTGAATATACAAGGTGAATATTTACACCCGACATTTATGAGGCGATCGCGTCATATGGTGTTTGGGACAAAAGTCTGATATGACGCAATCGCGTCATAAATCTAACTTATTGAAATTCGGGAAAAATAATTTTCTGTAACTTTAGATGTCTGGGAGAGTTTAGGTGGTTTCCATTTTCATTCGTTAAGTAATAAGCTAATAATATATACCATCAACCTGATAACAATCAATACAATACTTGATCATTAAATGACTGTGAAATCATTTGACTTAGATACCAATAGGGTTAACAAAAATAATTAATACAAATAAACAAAAAATATAACATATAAAATAAGATAACACAGAAGGTAACATATTAATTGTATGTATCAACTATATTAGGTCAATGAAGCATTGATTCCTTTTATGAAGGCTATTCTTATTAGTGGTTTTTTTTCTATTTAACCTCCCCCTATAGTATACAGGCACCCCTGTGCGGAGGTATGACGATTTGGGTGACTCTTGCAAATATCGATGAAAAGTACATCGTGTAGGGAATGTTCGCGCGCATCGAGCCATATATATTTGACCCCACACAAAATGTCTGGGAGAGAGAGAGGGGGGGGGGGGGTGGGTGGATGGATGGATGTGGCGGTTCTTAGTTGAAGAACTTCGAGCGAATGGCATCGCGCGGCCAGATTCTCATCGCGCAGCAAGATTTCCCGGGTGAATATTCGCGCGCCCAGGATGTAGGATGAAAGGGAGGAGACGGAGGGTTCGGGCGTAATCTCGCGTATTTATCCTATTTTTATCACTTCTATGCTATGTGGAGTATGTGTAGGTATGTGTATGTATGTAGGCTACCCATATACCAAGGAATATGCCGCATGTAGACCAAATATGCGACATATAAGCGAATAATGAGAGAGTTTAGAGGTGGGAACTGAGGTGAGAGAGTTATGCGGGAGACAAGTGCTTGTGTACCACTTGAGTGAGTGTGGGTTTAGCGTGTGGCGGGGTGGTATCGAGAGTTGCCAAGTTGTACAGGGTCTGTTGGCTGTAATATCACGTATATGTCGAATTTTCAGCACTGTCATGCTATATATAAAGTACGTGTACGTATGTAGGCCACCCATATACCAAGGAATATGCCGCATATAGACCAAATATGCGACATATAAGCGAATTATGAGAGAGTTTACAGGCGGGAACGGAGGTTATGGGAGAGGTTTGGTTGGTGGGTGGGAGGGAGAGAAGTTGTGTCTGTGAGTCGCGAGTCGCTGGCAAGCCAACGTCAGTCAGCTGTATGTGCAATTATTGTTGTCCCTGTCGCCGTTGTCGCCTTGCCCTTCGTCCCTTTCTTCCCTTTGGCAGGACCAGGGGCAGGGGCAGGGACAGTGGCAGGGGCAAAAGGGTCGGCAGAGGCGGCAGGGGCGGCTGGTGGTGGTGGTGGTGGTGGCAAGGTGGTAGTGGCCGAGGTGAAAGTTTTTTTACCCATGCCCTTCCCCGTCTTCCCAGTGGCCCTCGCAGGTCCTGCAGCCCAAGGGCGGCCTCCTGCCTCGGTGGTAGTTGTGGCAGTGGTGGTGGTAGTGGTGGTAGCAGTTGCCTGGGTGGTGGTGGCAGTGTCCCAGAAAGACAATGACTCTGTGCACTGCCCTTGCTTGCATGTGTTTTACGTGCTTTACGTGCAGGTTCCTCGTCCTCTGACCTACTCGTGCCGTAGTAATGGTAGCTAGGGTCTTTGGCAGCCACTCTCTGCCTTCCACGGCCGCTGACACCACCAGAAGGAGGGTTGGTTGTGTCATCAGGGCGAGAGCGTGAGGGGGTGTAGGCTCCAATGCGTGTGTGCATGCGTGCGTGTGTACCGCTTGCCTGTGTGCGGGCAGAGCGTGTGGGGTGGTGGTATCGAGAGGTGCCAAGTCGTACTTCACTCGCACCAATTTGTAGCCGCCTGGCTGTAAGACCGCGGTTTTGGTACGCGTTCAAAAACCGGGATTATATAAGGGGTTCCGCAGCGCAGCGGTAAAACTCTTATTAGTGGATCTGCACTTGCCGGGTTAAGAAGCATCTATGGGGGGCAGCTGAAGTTTACGTCTGTGATTTATGGATGCCCTTCATAAGCTTCGTCATATAATTAAATAATAACCAGCTAAATAATATTGTTGTCATCGTATTGCAAGTCTTAGCCAATTTAATACGATGGGATCCGTTTATTATACGTTTGGCTAAACCAAAACGATTCTATACAGCATAGGAATTCTAAGGAAACAAAAAAGTAAAATCTTCCAATAATCGTTTTGACATCCCAAGCTCTTACCTAATCTAAATACAATCGATTAGTACAAGAAAAGCGCCATCGTAGTAAAGGAATCAGGTATAATCGGCTTAATAAGTGATGTATCGGCACCAAGTATATTTTGATCCATTATTGGTTTCAACAATATCTAAACTTAATGTATTAATTTCGAGGGGGAAATACACACCTATTCCTACACTTACCCACCCTATTCAACATTTGGCAGACCTTGTTACAGCATTAAGCGAGCCAAACATAAGGACAGCTGAGATATGACTTATTAGCGCTGCCGTACATTACTACATAATACCATGCCAGTTCTTTCTATTCTAAAGTACTCACCACCTCCTGTAACCAGCAACGAGTCAGGACATTTAACTTACCTACAAAGAGAAAATAACGTCAATTAGTATATACATGTGCAACAACAACTCGAATACATAATACTACAAATATTATAATACAAATATGTAGTATGCAGTATACTGTACAAGTCAATTATTATAATTAAATCAAATCAAATGTATTCAGTTACATTATACCGTTTAATAAAGAATGGACTATGCGCACTGCAAAAATAGTACATTTAAGTATTTTACTTTTGTATATAGCTTAATAGGGGTAGTGACAAAACAAATACAATGTAATCAGTGTAAGATACAAAATGCTACTGTAAAAGAAGGTTAACCGACGAAAAAATCAACACGTTAATATTTATGATGGCCATATATGTCGTTTCAAGCCCTGACAGACATGTGTTTTTGATAGAATCATAGACTAATATTGGTATGATTCCCACAAGTACTCTTGTCACGCTCTTCATCAATCGGTCTAGTGAGAATTAGAAGTCTGTTGCTACTTACTTTCCTTTATATTCCTTTGTAATGTTTAATAATGGACAGGCATAGCAAGAAATTCTGAATACAAAAATGGAAGAAGATGCAGAAGAATTGGCCTAATAACATACAGGGTGACCCAAAAAAACGCCCACATTTCAAAGGTAAATGAAACAAAAATGGTTAAAGATAATCAACATATTATTTGCACAAATGAAACTTCATTCAATACTGTTTTTATTCGTAATGTTTTAAAGATGACATCCTCCAAATGGTGGCCGTCATTGTCTCTACACGCTTGGAGGCGATTTCTTAAGGCTGCCATGGCTCGACGGGTTATGTCGGGTGGAACAGCGGCTATCTCCTGCTGAATAGCAACCTTAAGGGCTTCAAGAGTTTGGGGTCGATGAGTATACACCCCACAGAAAAAAAGTCACAAGGGGCGAGGTCAGGGGAACGGGCCGGCCACCCAACATAGCCACGCAACGAGATCACCCGATCCGGAAACATTTCCCTAAGCACTTGCAATGATCGATGTGTGGTTTCAGCAAGATGGAGCTACGGCACGCACAGCTCGACGATCATTGTAAGTGCTTAGGGAAATGTTTCCCTTAATCACGAGTGTATACGCATCGACCCCAAACTCTTGAAGCCCTTAAGGTTGCTATTCAGCAGGAGATATCTTTGACCATTTTTGTTTCATTTACCTTTGAAATGTGGGATTTTTTTTTTAGTCACCCTGTATGAACATGGGAAAGTGAACTTTTAGCAGTTACCAGTGTTGTTTGATGTTGCATATATAAACAAGCATATTTTCAGCTTTCTCCACCTCGTCTATAAATTGCCAAGTCAACTCCACAATCAACAGTATATATGAAAGGTCAATGTTTGAAAACTATTGAAGAAACTCAAAAACCCTCAACGTCAGCATTAATATATACACACAGAAAACTAAAAATACTAATAGCAACACAAGAAGAAACAACAACCGTCAATTGCCACATCCATGGCAGTACGACACTGCTAAAACCATGAACAGTTACGACAATAATAGTATCAATTATCATAAATATATTTAAAATCCACAATAATTTAAGAGTAAAAACACACCACCGTTAACAACATCGATAACCATTTCAACCTTATGTCAGCCTCCTATGCAGATGACATAACACTCACATGCACACACCATGACCCAAAAAGAGCAACATATCTCCTTCAACCCTATCTCAACACACTACATGGCTGGTGCACTACAAACAGACTTAATCTAGCCCCAGCCAAATCCACCACAACCCTGCTCACAAGTTGGACAGGAGAACACGAATACATCCCTCAACTCACCATAAACAACACACCCCTAACACATACACACACACCCAAAATCCTAGGAGTAACATATGATACTCATATGACATTCAAACAGCACACCACAAACATTAAAAAGAAACTGACACCCAGACTTAACGCCCTCAGGTCACTTGCTCACACAAAATTTGGACACAACAAAGAAACTACCACCACAGTATATAAACAATACATAAGATCAGTGATGGAATACGCAAGCCCAGCCTGGGCTTCTAACCTAGCTGAAACACATAAGACTTTACAGACTATTCAAAACAAAGCCCTGAAGATCATTACAGGCTGCACAGCTACTGCACCCACAGATCACCTACATCAAGAAACCAAAATCCTCAAAGTCAAAGACCATCTGGACATAAGAGGCACTCAATTCCTGGCAGCAGCCTCCACGAACCAAGACCACCCACTAAACTACATGGCAACACACCCACAGACACCAAGAAATATCAAAACAACACCCAGCACACGGTATCACACACAATTATTGTCCTCTCTCCCTCCCTGCCCACCCTGAACCAACTTCCAGAAGCACATCCATACTCATATCTCTCACCGATCCATCCACTCGCTCACAGACAACACGCAGCTGCATGCACGACCTCCCGAAATCCATCCTTCCGAATCCTCCCTTCCTCGCGAGGACAGAGTCCACCTGGCCAGGCTGAGATGCGGACACCATCCAGCTCTCCTGAGCTATCAGAAGAGACTGGATGACTCAGTTGTCGACTCCTGCCCGGGATGTAACACAGCACCCCATACCATTAAACACATCATAGAAGACTGCATTTCACACAACCACTTACGCCAACAACACAATCTACACTCAATGAGAGCTCTGTGGGAAAGCCCGATCGTGGCCATGGCCTTCCTCAGGGACTCGGGGCTGTTCGGCCAGGCAGCTTAGGGAACAACAACAACAAGCATTTCAATTACCACTAATATCAACAATAACAATTACAATAATAACAACAAATACAGACATAAGACCAATTCTGTAGATACTACTACCATAATAACTTATGATAATCAAAATCTGCATTACATCTACCATCACCAACAGTACCACCTCCAACAACAACATGTAGCCTATTGAAAAAAACTCTTAAATACTACCAATAAATTGAACCAATAACATATTGCAAGTTATTTGACAACATATACTAGCCAATATATATGTTTAACAAACATAACTAAAGAAACGACAACATTAATGTCTGTTTATTCACTCTGGCTGATGAAGCGAATGTGGGGTGGAGAGGGAGAACATACCTAGCAAACAGTAAAAGAGAGAGAGAGAGAGAGTTTACATAAGTAGCACGGCACACATTAAATAATAACCGATATACAGGAATACTGATTAAAGTTGAAAACCTAACAGTAACTTTAACATTGCTCTAAATGTCATCACTTAGTATATCTACAGTTGACGAAAAAACCCAAGTAAGTAAAAGGAAAAGAAACAAACGAGCAAACCACAATTGGCAATAAGTATTGTAAGTTAACGTTGATCTTCGTTTATGTACAGTCGGCCTAATAAGTGACTTATCGGCGCCCATTATGGTTTGATCAATAATTGGTATCAGCAATATTTACACATGATTTCTTCTTTCTGAGTGAGATATACCAACATGTTCCTACACTTACCCACCCTATTCAACATAGGACAGTCATTAATACAGCACAGCGCAGGCCAAACGTAATGACAGCTGATCATTGAATTATTAGCGCGACCGTACATATGAACGAAACAAATAATAGTAATCAAACGCCTCATAAGTATATGCAAAAACATATGAACAATAGTAATGCGGTTGGTGCAGTCGTTGACAATTTATTCTTGACATTAATTCAAAACTGTGTCGATCCTAAGTGAGATAATACACTATTATATTGTATAAGAAGAAAGTATCTCGGAGCTTCATATATCTGCTCGAGAATCACTTGACGACGACCGTATAGTAACGTTCAATTATTGTTCCCCATACTCGTCTATTAAACTGGTTGCCGCAAAATATAAATATTTCAGTGGGGTTAAAAAATGTCAAAGGAATACTTCCCTACATTTCAGTTGATAAATGTGTCTAGAGAATAATGTAAAATTAATGGAAGAACAGAAAACATTGAAACAAATAATGTGGAAGAATTGAAGACAAATTAAACATATACAGATATACTGTATATATAGATACAGTACATAAATAAACAGGCAGAGATTGATTGAAGAACGACGAGAGTGAACGTTGGTGAGTACAGTATATATAGAAAAGTGAGTCGGGGAGGCAGGGGGCGGTAGGGGGGGAACTAGGAAATTGCCACTGCTGAGAGAAAAGAGAGGATAGGGGAGACACTTTGAAAATCGGAGAGGGGACGGACAACGAGGAGGAGGAAGAGGAGAGGGACTTGTAAGTGGGTAGGGGGACAGGAATGAGTGGATGGGAGGTGAATGCGTTGGAGTGGGCTAATGAGTGGGAGGAAGTATTAATTATTTGGAAAATGGATAATG
>JBAKBP010033703.1:0-21558 GCA_037953745.1 Lithodes maja | reverse complement strand
ATCATAATCCACAACCCCACTCAATAAAGGTATGTTGTACCGGCAATATATCTTTTCTGTAACTATGACATCACGACATACTGTATGTAACCCCTGAGCATATCCACCAAAATATTGTCCAAACACACACGACCCTCAACATTACAACAACAATAGAAAAATAAACACTTCAACAATTTTCAAGAACCTGTCGATTCTTCTCCCTTCTTTTGTTTCAGGCGGGCTGTTTGTTTACCTCCCATACACAAAGAGAGAGGGAGAGGGATATAATATATATATATATATATATAATATACCGGTACTGTATATGGAGAGAGTGAGAGTGAGAAATGGGAGGGTGTAACAGGAAGAGGGGGAGGGATGTAGTCGAAGGGGGAGAGAGGGCCTAGTAAATTAAGGGGAGGTATTTACTTTGTTCCCTAGACCTCCATCAAGCTAAAGCTTGAGTCCTCTTCAAGATAAATTTGTAAATTTTTCGGTAGAAAAATTTCCCGGCCGAAGGCCGGGAAAAATTAAATTACAGGCTCGCTATCGCTCGCCAGGATAAAATCGACACCTGAATGGCACGAAAGGTCTTATTATGGGGTGAAAGTTCTTAAAATCGCTAAACTAATGGGGCGAACGTTTTATAATATCAAAAGCAATGGGGCTAAACATGAGGGAGAAAGGGATCAAGAAAAAAATCCCTCAAGTGGAGATCTCCCCTTAAAAGGGAAGCACTTCTTTCCAACAAAACGACCCATAAAAGAAGGAAATGTAGAGAGCAGGGTAGAGTGGGGAAGGGGGATGGAAGAAGGAACAGAGAGGAAAGTGGAGGGAGGAAGGAAGGCTGAGGGAAAGGAGGATGGGAGAGAGGGAGGATGGGAGAGGAAGGAAGGCTGAGGGAAAGGAGGATGGAGAGGGAGGGAGGCTGAGGGAAAGGAGGATGGGAGAGGGAGGAAGGCTGAGCGAAAGGAGGATGGAGAGGGAGAAAGGCTGAGGGAAAGGAGGATGGAGAGGGAGGGAGGCTGAGGGAAAGGAGGATGGGAGAGGGAGGAAGGCTGAGGGAAAGGAGGATGGAGAGGGAGGAAGGCTGAGGGAAAGGAGGATGGGAGAGGGAGGATGGCTGAGGGAAAGGAGGATGGGAGAGGGAGGAAGGCTGAGGGAGAGGGAGGATGGCTGAGGGAAAGGAGGATGGGAGAGGGAGGAAGGCTGAGGGAAAGGAGGATGGGAGAGGGAGGATGGGAGAGGAAGGAAGGCAAAGGGAAAGGAGGATAGGGAGGAAGGAAGGAGGATGGGAGAGGGAGGATGGCTGAGGGAAAGGAGGATGGGAGAGGGAGGATGGCTGAGGGAAAGGAGGATGGGAGAGGGAAAGGAGGATGTGAGAGGGAGGATTGCTAGGGGAAAGGAGGATGGGAGCGGGAGGAAGGAAGGAGGATGGCTGAAGGAAAGGAGGATGGGAGAGGGAAGTAAAAATAAAGAAGGTAAGATGATAGGTGTGTACGGAGTGGAGGAGAAAGTGAGAGGAATGTGGAGTGGAGGAGGAAGGAAGAGGGAAGTGGATAGAGGGAGGGGTGTCGTATATGGAAGGATAGGAGAGGGAAGTGAAAGGAAGGAGGGTGAGGGAATGTAGGGAAGGAGGAAATGGGATGTTGAGGGAGGGGAGGAAGAGTGAGGGAAATATTGGGAGGGATGAAATGGGAAGAGGGGGAGCGAGGAAGAGGGAGGGAGGAAATGGGAAGTTGAGGCCGGAATGATGAGGGAGAGAAATTTAGAAAAATGTCTCCGGCGAAACCGGATTTCTCCATACAATGCTGGCTCGCTATCGCTCGCCAGGAAGAAATCGACACCTGGATGAGGATAAACGTCTTAAAACAGTTGGCTAAATCGGGCCGACTGGATACAAGCCAGGGAAAGAGAGAAAAGGAGATAAAATCAGCGCTCTGCAGACCCCCGTAATCCTGCGTTAATCTCTAACCGTTTTGGTAAGATGATCCTCAGGGTATTAGAGTGAGCCTATAATTGGGCTTTGTAATTGGGGTTGTGTGGGACAGGGATCTGCCTTGCTTAGGCCAATCGGCTTTCTGCAGATTCCCATTTTCTTATGTTCTTATGTTCTTAAAATTAACAAAAAAGCTGGTGACTCCCCTTAAGAAAGGTTTCTCAGAGTAAATCTGTCAAAACTTTGGTGTACAGAAATACGAATAAAGAATCTCATAAATTATAGAATGTAGACGAGAGCAAAATCCACCCACACTTATTTCATTATCATGACCTTACATTGTAATACGTCCCCCTACCCCTTCCCGCTCTGGCAAAACACACACGTACACACACCACAACACACACACACGCTCCATACATACACACACACACACCACAACACAGCCCGTAGCCTAGTAGGTAGCGCTCTCGTCTCACACACGAGGGATCGGGGGTTCAATCCCCCGGCCGGGCGGAGACAAATTGGGCTTGTCTCCTTTCATGTGTTAGCCTCAGTTCACCTAGCTGTAAATAGGTACCTGGAATAAGTGGACGACGTTGTGACGTCCCATCTGGGGTTGGCAAAAATGGTACAAGGCGAGATGGGTATCATATGGTTCACCTAAGCTACTGGTCAACCTAAGCCTTCGGGTGAGACTGGTACCGTAGTGAGAATGGTACCATACAGATTAACCCTAAGCCTTCGTTTCCAGATGTCGCCAATTGGCTAAAATACAGACTACACACACATCCACAGCCATTCCAACGATACATAAACACTTAACATGCATTTCACGCAATACATTCCCAGTTAAGGAGGCGCGATAATAATGAGCTTAGCTCGCATTGCGTGGATTCCCCTTGACGAAACAAGCAAGTGAATAACACACACACACACCACACCACAACACACACACACACCACAACACCAACACACACAATCCATACATACCCACAATCACAACACACACACACACACTCCATCAAAACTGGTGAAGAGCACCATTGTTACTCTACAAAAGGTATCAAACCAGCCTCTATAAGACCCTGGTCACGTAATATTGTGTCTGGTTCACTGTGTACACATAGCCTAGGGGAGAAGAAGGGAGAAGAAGGGAGAAGAGGGGAGAGAGGGGAATAATAATATAGAACACTCCCGAGGGATAAGAAAATAGTTTATAAGAAAACAATACGCACTGCTATGGACAGTCGGATGCCATAGTCTCTGGCCCACTCATAAGATCTTGTGGACCCCTTATGTTTTTCTTTAGGTTATGCAATTATAATATCTGGATTGATTGTTGGATAAAACTTGCTTTCCTATAAATAGTATATATATATTTTATACTTGATATATAGAACAAAAATACTCATAATTTCGTTTCCAGGTATATACTTCCATAATTAGAAATAGGTGAAGTCTACGAAAATTGATGAGTGGGCTAGATAATATGGCATCCCAGTGTAGGCCTACTTTGATTTTGGTTCTCTGTGTTCTGACCACATAATTAAGGGGAGATCTCCACTTGAGGGATTTTTTTCTTGACCCCTTTCTCCCTCATGTTTAGTCCCATTGCTTTTGATATTATAAAACATTTTCCCCATTAGTTCAGCGATTTTAAGAACTTTCACCCCATATTAAGACCTTTCGTGCCATTCAGGTGTCGATTTTATCCTGGCGAGCGATAGCGAGCCTGTAATTTAAGAGGAACCGGCCTTCGGCCGGGAAATTTTTCTACCGAAAAATTTACAAATTTATCTTGAAAGGGACTCAAGGGGGTGTAATATTAAGCTTGATGGAGGTCTAGGGAACAAACTAAATACCTCCCCTTAACCGTACAGTCGCTTATATAACATCGCGGACCTCCTGTGTGTTTTTCTTTATGCAATTATAACCATCTGGATTGAACTTTGGATGGAATTTGCTTTTCAAAAAATAGTATACTGTCTACAGTGTTGTAGCTAATGTACCGGTATAGACAATTACATTCAAAAATTCGCGTCTAAAGATATACTGTAACTTCCATAATTAGTAATAAGGTCCATGAAATTTTACGAGTGACTGTACATTATATCTTCAAATTTGTGTCCTTTCTATACGGTATGTGATTAAGTCGTATGCTGCTCTCTTGTACAGTATATATCTATCTATCTATCTTTATATATATATATATATATATATATATATATATATATATATATATATATATATATATATACCGGTATATATATATATATATATATATATATATATATATATATATATACCGTATATATATATACAGTGACTGGAAATCCACAGAAGAGTACAGAACAAATACCTGACTCTGGAGCCAGCCACTCTTGCAAATTTTTATAATAACTGAAGATCTACGAAAGTAGAGAAATGCATTTTAACACTTTTACATAAACATTATTTTAATATGTACACAACAGTCCGAGCCTTCTAATAAGATACTCGGACATACTTTTTAAATCCTTATTTTGTGCATGCAATATATTTTAGATGCAATTTAATTTTAGCACAATTTGTTTTTAAACTTTGTGCAGTGAACCTACCCAATTCTACACACCTTTAGTGTGGAAGCATATTCGCATATATATATATATCTCAACCTTCTGTGTTTCCCCTTTCCTCCTCCTTCCCTGTCATCCATCCCGTTTCCCCTCTTCCTCCTACTTGTTTCCCACTTTCCCCTTTTTCTCCCCATTTCCCCCTCTTCTGTTCCTCATTTTCCCCTCTCCACCTCCTTCACTTCCCCTCTTCTACTTCTCCAATCCCCCTTTTTTCCTCCTCCGCTTCCCCTCTGCTCGTCCTCCTCCTCGTCCTTTTCTCTCTTTTCCTCTGCGATTTCCCCTATCGTCCAATTTGTTTTCCCCTCCCTTTATTATAATTTTTCTCTCTCCTCCTCCTTTCCCCTCTCCTCCACTTCCCTTTTCCTCTCTATTCCTCCTCCATTTCCCCTATCCTCCAAATCGTTTTCGCCTCGCTTGCTGTTCATTTTTCTCTCATCTCCTCCTCATTTTCCCCTCTCCTCCTCCTCCTCCTCCACCTTCAATACGAGGCCACACACTACCCTGGTAAAAATTGAGTCTTGGCTATGGCATACATGTGATAATGGAACCTCATAAATATACAGGCAGACCTCCACCCTTTTAAGGTCCACTGGTCTATGTTAGTGCTGGCACCTGACTCGAGACTAATGGGACCTGGCTCATGACCAGTGGGACCTGAATGATCACTACTGGGATCAGACTGACTCATAACTACTGGGATCAGACTGACTCGTAATTCCTGGGTCCTGACTCATCCATGACTACTGAGACCTTATTGACTCATCACAATTGGGACCTGACTGATAGATTGATAGACAGGTATGTTCATACTAAACACATTGGTATGTGCCATGTTAAGCATGATAAAATAATCGGTGAATAGACATAGCCTAAGCCCTATATACAGTATATACAGTATATTTGGCATTTGGTTAATGTCCGATAAAATCTACGGATTTTGGTACCCACAATAAATTACATAATTATACATATATAAATTATATAATTTTATACAGTATATATATATATATATATATATATATATTTACTGTGTATCTATCTATATATATATATATATATATATATATATATATATATATATATATATATATTTTGTAGATTAATGTATCTATATAAAAGAACATCAGAAAAATTGGAAATTTGCAAATAAGGCCTACTGGCCAACACGAGACAGGCCCTTTCTACATCCCTATAAATTCTTCCCTACACTAACATCTTCCACTACAACCGATATTTGCTACACTTCATCTACCTTAAAACTACCGGTAGGCCTGCCTTAGAACATCTCCCACTACAACTGTTATCATTTACAAGTATATTATATTCACATAAATACTCGTGACTACACACTGTATATACGTATTAGAATCCGGCCATATATACCGATACCAGTAACTAGCTTCTATAAAGAAAAAGTGTCTAAGGTTTTATGACCTCGAGGTGAAGTAGTATCAAAGCCAAGGTATTAACCCCGAGGGCCTAGGTTCGAATCCTGGCCAGGC
Organism: Lithodes maja; assembly: GCA_037953745.1. Classification (NCBI taxonomy): domain Eukaryota; kingdom Metazoa; phylum Arthropoda; class Malacostraca; order Decapoda; family Lithodidae; genus Lithodes; species Lithodes maja. The sequence continues at coordinate 15,517 of JBAKBP010033703.1, read as the reverse complement.
TATAACATACCGTACGGTACTGTAGCATTGCATTTGTTTTACACTTGGATGCTCTAGCAACAGTAATGATGAGTAATATACCGGTACTCATTCAACATTTGTATACCGGTACCCTTAATTCGTACTCATTCAACATTTGTATACCGGTACCCTTAATTCGTACTCATTCAACATTTGTATAACGGTACTCATTCAACATTTGTATACCGGTACTCATTCAACATTTGTATAACGGTACTCATTCAACATTTGTATAACGGTACTCATTCAACATTTGTATAACGGTACTCATTCAACATTTGTATAACGGTACTCATTCAACATTTGTATAACGGTACTCATTCAACATTTGTATACCGGTACTCATTCAACATTTGTATAACGGTACTCATTCAACATTTGTATACCGGTACTCATTCAACATTTGTATAACGGTACTCATTCAACATTTGTATACCGGTACTCATTCAACATTTGTATAACGGTACTCATTCAACATTTGTATAACGGTACTCATTCAACATTTGTATAACGGTACTCATTCAACATTTGTATAACGGTACTCATTCAACATTTGTATACCGGTACTCATTCAACATTTGTATAACGGTACTCATTCAACATTTGTATAACGGTACTCATTCAACATTTGTATACCGGTACCCTTAATTTCGTAATAAATACATTTCGATACGTGCAATTACATACTGCTCATTGTATTATTGAAGACATTTATATATAAATAACCATTAATACTGCATGAATACTACCGGTGCACAGTGTATTTTAATATGGTAACCTACCATATCATTATTTGTTGAATACCCTAATGGGAGTGTTCTTCGGTACCGGTACCGTACTTTGCCACGAGCCAGTTCTGGTATTTTAAGCATTGTATCCAATTTCCTACCATAGGCCTATATGTGCACGAAAACAATGTGTAGAAGGTTAAGGGGGGTGACCTGTTTTTGTTCTGTCCTTTTCTATCTTTCTCTGGCTTGTATCCATTTGGCCCCATTCAGCCTACTGTTTTAAGACGTTTATCCCCATCCAGGTGTAAAATTTTTACTGGTGAGCGGTAGCGAGCCAGCATATTTTTTAGTTTTGTTTGACAGCAGGCTAAATTTGTACATTTTTCGATAGAAAAATGTCTCCGGCAAAGCCGGATTTCTTCTTATAATGCTGGCTCGCTATCGCTCGCCAGGAAGAAATCGACACCTAGATGGGGATAAACGTCTTAAAATAGTTGGCTGAATGGGGCCGAATGGATACAAGCCAGAGAAAGATAGAAAAGGACAGAAATAACAAAACGCAGGTCACCCCCCCTTAAGGGGGATGGGCGTATTTACCCAACTATATACTCTATGATAAACCTAATGTTTAGCGGAATGGAAGAGGTAATTAATGGGGCACTTAACCACAAGGGAAGGCCTCCTGAACCTGGATAAACTCATATTTGTTTTCACAAACTCACCAATTAATTTACAAACAACCCTAACTAGTGAAATCAATGAAAGTAATGAATACATGTGGTACTCCAAGGTTCGCTTTCGAAAATTAATCGATACGGTACCGTACCTAAATTACACGAAAGGTCTAAACATTAACAAAGACAAGGAACGAATGGTCTTAAAATCGCCAAACTAAGAGCCGAACGTCTTATAATCTGAAAACTAATGGGACTAAACGTGAGGGAGAAGGGGGACCAGAACAGTCAACCATCTCCCCTTAACCCCTTCTGTAGCGGCGACGTCTTATTAATGTTATGCTAGTTATGTTTAGACGATTTTATGTAGTTTAAGATGGATCTGTGGTACGGTAGTAAAGAGGGTTAAGGGGAGATTTCCACCTGGAGGATTTTTTTCTGGACCCCTTTCTCCCTCATGTTTAGCCCCATTGCTTTTGAGATTTTAAGACGTTTGCCCCATTAGTTTGGCGAATTTAAGAACCCTCGCCCCATTTCTGTCAATTTTAAGATCATTCGTGCCATTTAGGTGTCGATTTTTTCCTGGCGAGCGATAGCGAGCCTGTAATTTAAGGGGAATCGGCCTTCGGCCGGAACATTTTTCTACCGAAAAATGTACAAATTGATCTTGAAAGGGGGTCTAGGGGGAGTAATTTTAAGTTTGATGGAAGTCTAGGGAATCAACTAAAAACCTCCCCTTAAGCGAGATATTTCCAAGCCTATTAATTGCTAGAGGACTTTTTTAAACTGAATAGGCCTACAATCATCTAATAGCCAGAATAGCCGGTAATGTTAAAAGGACGGCACCGGTAATGAATGGGTTAATTGGGATGCTTGTCAACTGAGAACGTCAGGTTGTGATATGTGAAACTACGTATGTTTAGTATAATTATGCATGTGTGTAAACAATGGTAAAGTATAACATAACAATACAATAATAATCATTGTAATTATTATTATTTTATTATTATTATTATCGTTATTATTATATATATATTATTATTACTGTTATTATTATCGTTATTACTATTATTATTATTATGAATATTATTAATATTAGTACCGGTATTAGTATTATAAGCTACCGTAATCGCCCTGGTAGAAGAAAATGATGAGGAGTGCATTGGCCCTTTCAAAGTTTGGGAATCTGCATCCCGCTAAAGCGGCTAAAGGAACACAGGTGTTGGGACAAGTGTCGGCTGCAGCACAGGTGTGGCAGAACAGGTGTACGGTACAGGAGTAGTACCGTACTCTAAAGGTGGATTTACACCACCGCTTTTTCCCACAACATTTTTCAGCAATTTTGACCGGACAGCTTTTGAAATATACGTTGATAAGAATGTTGTCACCTACATTAATCTAAGTTCGGTCTAGTTTTCGATACCAGTGTAAAATATTCTTTTAAAATATTCTAAAAGAAATGTTACTAGAATAATTTGCAGCTAAAGAATTGCCGAAATAAATACGGTAGCATAGTGTACATAAACCTTAAACACCGACTAACTGTACAGACCCTATAATAACAGATATCACCCAACCTCCGTCATGGGGCTAAACATGAGGAATAAGGGAGGACGGGGGGGGGGGGGGGGGCAGAAAAAGTAGTGCAATAAACACCTGGATAGGCTATCAATCATAGTCTGTGACAGATGTCATTTATAAATAAATACTCAACGCCCAAAAGAGTATAATGACATGTATGACAGGGTTCCATGTCAACTCAACCAGTAGACCATTTCAACCAGTAGCTCTCAACCAGCGCCAAATTAACCCAGACCAACCAAACCAGTGCCAAAATATAGTACTAACCTAACCTAACCTAACCGTATTGGTTGATTTGGTACTGGTTAAGAGCTACTGGTTGAAATGGTCTACTGGTTGAGTTGACCGGTCACCGTATGACAGTACCGGTAATTAAAATGTCTATAATCCCCTTATGGTAATTAGAATAGGTGAGGGCATGGAGTTATTAGCATCAACCTTATTGACGTGGTTGAATGGGTAGGCAGAAGTGTGGGTAATATAAACATAAATAAACACATCAATAAACTAAGTAGGCCATACCAATGTGTTTAAGGGGAGGTTTTTAGTTTGGCTCCTAGATATCCATCAAGCTTAAGGGGAGGTTTTTAGTGTGTTCCCTAGACTTCCATCAAGCTTAAAATTACACCCCCTCGAGTCCCTTTCAAGATAAATTTGTACATTTTTCGGTAGAAAAATGTCCCGGTTCCTCTTAAATTACAGGCTCGCTATCGCTCGCCAGGAAAAAATCGACACCTAAATGGCACGAAAGGTCTTAATATGGGGTGAAAGTTCTTAAAATCGCTAAACTAATGGGGCAAACATTTTATAATATCAAAAGCAATGGGGCTAAACATGAGGGAGAAAGGGGTCAAGAAAAAAATCCCTCAAGTGGACATCTCCCCTTAAGATTACACCCCCTTGAGCCCCTTTCAAGATAAATTTGTAATTTTTTCGGTAGAAAAATGTCCCGGCTGAGAGCCGGTTCCTCTTAAATTACAGGCTCGCTATCGCTCGCCAGGATAAAATTGACACCTAAATGGCACGAAAGGTCTTAAATTTGACAGAAATGGGTCGAAAGTTCTTAAAATCGTCAAAATAATGGGGGCGAACGTCTTAAAATTAGAAAAGCAATGGGGATAAACATGAGGGAGAAAGGAGTCAAGAAAAAAATATCTCTAGTGGAAATTTCCCCTTAATGTGGACTGTGGATAGGCTACTGTATATATGAGAACAGATCAAGTCACTGTTTTTTTAGTTAAAATAAGACTTAATACTCTACCAATCCTTCAGGATTATTAAGCCAGCATAAGTCAGAAAGTAAATCATGACTAGAGCCTCTTTCCGAGAATTCCAGTACCGGTACCTTCATAAACTACTGACACGGGAAGATCAAATTACCGAGAATCATTATAGTTAGGCTCATAGTATTGTGTGTGTGGGTGGGTGTGGGCGTGGGTGTAGGCTGATAGTATCGTGTGGGTGGGTGGGTGGGGGTGGGTGTGGGTGTGGGTGTGGGTGTGGGTGTTATTTTTTGTTTTTTGTATTTAATTAGGAGGCGTTTAAGTATTCATGACCACGACCGTACTTTACAGTGAATATACCAACAGGCTAGGCTATATACCAACAGGCTAGGCTATATACCAACAGGCTAGGCTATACAAACACCCGTGTTGTTTCTATCTAATAGCCTACATTATGAACCACCCCGGTACTTCTTGTTACCTGGCGATTTTACACTTGGTCCATGTGAGATAGAGCACTCTACTTCGAGCATATTGGTCGATAGTACAGTATTGTGTACCGCAGTACCGTATATTGGTCGATAGTATTGTGTACCGCAGTACCGTATATTGGTCGATAGTATTGTGTACCGCAGTACCGTATATTGGTCGATAGTATTGTGTACCGCAGTACCGTATATTGGTCGATAGTATTGTGTACCGCAGTACCGTATATTGGTCGATAGTATTGTGTACCGCAGTACCGTATATTGGTCGATAGTATTGTGTACCGCAGTACCGTATATTGGTCGATAGTATTGTGTACCGCAGTACCGTATATTGGTCGATAGTATTGTGTACCGCAGTACCGTATATTGGTCGATAGTATTGTGTACCGCAGTACCGTATATTGGTCGATAGTATTGTGTACCGCAGTACCGTATATTTCTTGTGTTTATTGTTTTCAACTAAAATATTTGATTTAGACACTGTACTATCAGATAGTCCATTAGCTCGAAGTATAGTTCTCTATCGCAAAGCGACCAAGTGAAAAAACGCTAGGTTAATAAATATGGGCTAGTTATGGTATACGGTGCACATATATACATTGCATGAATAATTTCACATACATTACTTCTGTAAGATAGAAAAAGCCTAGAATGATGAAAAGAAAACGGTAGTCAAATGCGCGCACTTATTACGAAATGGTAATAAACTTTATGCCATAATAAACGTATAATTAACATGACTTATTGGAGCACAAGTGTGGCCACGGCATGAGCAATACCTTCAGAAATGCTCTTTGTTCGTAACTTCTCACACAAACACCTGTGCCAAGATAATCAAAGGGTTGAGGTAGAAGTACAGATAAGGTCGTCGTAAGTTAAGGTCGCCGTAAATTTAAGGTCATTATACAGCGAGAGAATGACTAAGGTGTACGAGAGCGAGGTGCAAGGACAGAGAGGGAGAGGTAGACCGAAAGAGAGGTGGAAGGATGGAGTGAGGAAGTATATGGAAGAAGGCGGTGCTGGTTGGGAGGAAGGGCGTCGACTGACTGGGGAGAGGTGCATGGGGGCGGTTCGTTCGTGGACACCCCTTCGGGGATCACGGCGTCAGGCAATAGATAGATAAAGTTAAGGTCGTAAAGTTAAGTCGTCATAAAGTTAAGGTTGTTGTATAGTTAAGGTCGTCGTAGAGTTAAGATCGTCGTAAAGTTGAGGTTGTCGTAAAGTTGAGGTTGTAGGCTAAAGTCAAGGTCGTCGTAAAGTCGAGGTCGTCGTAAAGTGAAGGTCGTCGTAAAAGTAATGTTGTTGTAAAGTTGAGGTCATCGTAAAGTTAAGGTCGTCGTAAAGTTGAGGTCGTTATAGAGTTACGGTCGTCATAAAGTTAAGGTTGTCGTAAAATGAAGGTACCGTATCGTTAAGTTAAGGTCGTCGTAAATTGAAGGTTGTCGTAAATTGAAGGTCGTCGTAAATTGAAGGCCATCGTAAAGTTAAGGTCGTCGTAAAAGTAAGGTAGTCGTAAAAGTAAGGTAGTCGTAAAAGTAAGGTCGTCGTAAAGTGAAGGTCGTCGTAAAAGTAAGGTCGTCGTAAAGAGAAAGTCGTCATAAAGTGAAAGTCGTCATAAAGTGAAGGTCGTCGTAAAGTTAAGGTCGCCGTAAAGTTAAGGTCGTCGTAAAGTTAAGGTCGTCGTAAAGTTAGATTCATTGTAAAGTTAAGATCGTCTTACAGATTAAGGTCGTCATAAAGTGATGGTCATCATAAAGCTAAGGTACCCGGTAATCAAAGGCCAAAAACTGACCAAAATCAACACTTTTATAAGAAGTACCCCCCAAATGATGATATCACTTTTATAAGAAGTACCCCCCAAATGATGATATACCGGTACGGTACCGTACATATTTTGCTAGCGTTTAAGAGGAGGTTTCTAGTTTGTTCCCTAGACTTCCATCAAGCTTAAAATTACACCCTCTAGACCCTCTTTCAAGTTAAATTTGTACATTTTTCGGTAGAAAAATGTCCCGGCCGAAGGCCGGTTCCTCTTAAATTACAGGCTCGCTATCGCTCGCCAGGAAAAAATCGACACCTAAATGGGACGAAAGGTCTTAAAAGTGACATAAATGGGGGTGAAAGTTCTTAAAATCGCCAAACTAATGGGGCGTAAGTCTTATAATGTCAAAAGCAATGGGGCTAAACATAAGGGAGAAAGGGGTAAAGAAAAAAATCCCTCAAGTGGAAATCTCCCCTTAAGCTTATTCGGGCCAGAAATGGTTGAAATATTGGACATATACCGGTACGAATTTAGCGAAGTTAAGTCGTCGTAAAGTTAAGGTTTTCAGCTTTGGAAGGACCTCTAGATATGAAAGAATTTAAGAAGGTCTAAGTTGACCTTTTAACTCTGACAGGTAATTGCTAAGGTGAATAATATCGTCTGGAGGTAGTTCAAATCAAACAAAAAACGTGCGTCATCTGAATGAAAGGGTTGATAGGTATTCTGTCACCATAACCCTTCCAAGATCCTATTATACGGCACGTATTTTGTCTCTGTTTTACGGCTGTTATTAAATTAAAATGCAAAACCTGCAAACCAAACAAACCAAAATTGGGACAAGGACAATATAAAGTAAAATTAAATTATCAAAATCGCTATGTGGAAACAACGCTTACTAAAATGAAAATTATTAAATAAAATAACACAATCCACCACATAGGGTGTACATTACTACATGAGCAAGTTAATCTGTTTCCCAAGCAAACTAATCGCACATATAACAACGCACTATCGTCACGTTAAAGGAAGTAGTCAAGTTTGGGAAGTCCGGGACGTTCTGGCAAATTTTACTAAACTCTGCATGAATAAAGAAACTACATGTTAAATGTCAAAATATTATTTAAAATCAAATCTGCAACATGACAAGACATTAACAATAGTACAAAATACAAATATTGATAAGATATCTATACTATTACAAAATAATATATAAAATACAGTACAGCACTCACTAACGATAGTGCTATCGGGTTGGTACCTGTAAGCATAGCATGCCTCAAGTGACCCCTATCAATAACTACCCTACAAATAACCTACATTTATAGCACAAATAAATTAAGGAAATCGCAAAAGTAAGCAATTGATACTATCGACAATGAATACATATAATATAAAGACAAATAATTGCAAAATATGAAGTAACAACAGATTTAAACACAGAGTACTCTTTTAACAAGAACAATAAATTTAAAAAATCATCAATATTAATATTAATAATAGAAAAAGAAAAAGAAAAAGATAAACAATAAATACAGACAAAAAGTAAGCAGAGGTTATACAAGAAACTTCAAGTTAAAAATGCTTGATTAAAATTATTGATGTCAAATTTTAGAATACAGTCACAATAATTGACCCTAAAAAGATTAAATTTATGGAACAATTTACTTGCCTCAAAACCTCTGTCCACTAAGAGTCTGTATAGTAACCTAGCTCTAACCCAAAAGTCATCTACTTTAGTGCAGATTTTACAAAATCTTGAACCCGTGGAGCCCCGGCTAGTTTTGTAATGTTTGCGCACCAGAACCCGGCCGGTTTTCAAAAAATGGTTTTATTCCAGAAACAATAGCGAATGGGTTAGGAATGAAGGAAAAACCACGAAAAACCGCTCAAAAAGCTTAAAAAATGGTCCTACAGAGCCCCCGAAAACGGATTTTATAAGAGTAAAAAATTGAAGGCAATTATCCCAAAAAACCAGGTTATTGCGCGCTCGCGCGCACGCACGTGGACTTTGAGAGTTTTCAACCATCGGCACGGTTGCGTGGGATACGTACACAGTTCCCATACAAATCTGAGCCCTCTTGCGTGGCTACACCTGAGGTTACGGTCGGCGCAATTAGGGGAAATTAGGGTGACGCGCCAGGCGCGTCTCTGGGGCTGTGCGTTACATACATCGCCGACGCGCCAGGCGCGTCGCTGGGGCTGTACGGGTTGGGAATAAAAACAATTATAAGTTATTTTACTATCGATATTACTACTAGGGAAAGGAAAGTTTATTACGTTAAAATTAAAATCATCAACTTTGTGATATACTTTAAGTATGCACTGTTCATTAACAATCTCTATATTTATATCAAGAAAATGTTCAACTTTATAATTTACGTTACATTGTGTGAGGGGAATAGAATTAGGGTAAATAAGTTTAGCAACTTGATTAAAATTTAACAAATTGCAAACAAGAATATCATCAATATATCTACTATTATTACTTAACAGTTTAGCAAGTGCTAATTTTTCTGGGATTTTATTTTTCTTGCTACTGTCAACTAAGTCTTTTATATATTTAAATTCTAAAGCAAGCAAGAATAAGTCTGCAATTAAAGGGCTAGCATTTCCACCCATAGGAATTCCTAATATTTGTTTGAAAATGTACGGGCCGAATCTAACATAAGTATTGAAAAGGAGGAATTTAAGGGCATCTTTAAGTTTAATTATATCAAAATATACAGAACTAGTGGGAGTAGAGCTAAGTGATGCATTATTAAAATATGTATAAACATTTATGAAATAATTACCATTCCTAACGAACCTGTCAAAGTGCAAATCTATAATAAAGCAAAGCTCTGAATATACTAAATCTAAAGGCAAATTGGTATACAAAGTTGAAAAGTCGAAGCTATGTACCGAGGTAACTTTCGGCATGGTATTTATTTTATCAATAACTTCTAACGAATTGTCAACACTCCAATAATAGTTAATGCCAGTTCTTCTCATGATGGTATTACAATATCTTTTATGAGTACTTTTAATGTATTTTAAGCAATTTACGACTTGTTCTGATAGAGTTTTAGTGGTAGCAAATTATGCTCCGGCAATAAAGCGATATTTATAAGGTCTTTTATGAAATTTAGGTAACATGTATAATTTTGCAATGCACTTGTTCTTATCAGAAAGTTTAATATCAAATATTATATTTTTCTTGGTATGTTCATCGATTAAGTTATCAATATTCAGATTATTTTGAATTTCATAAACAGAATTACCGCAAATATTTTTACGTAATATGTTACCCTTAATACCTAATTCTTTTTTCATGTTTTCAAGATAAAATTTCTTACATGTGAAGCTATAATTATTGCTGGCTTTATCTACTGTAGTGATTACAAAACGTTTATGTAAATTTATTAAATCAGCTTTAAGCTTATTATAATTATAGTCTATAAAATCTGAAAGATTAAATTCATTTTTAAGCGAGAAAATTTTGTTTCTAATTAACTTAATTAATAGTTTAAACCATGCTTCTAGTTCTCTCGCATCGGAGCACGCAATTTTTAACAATTTATCTTTTAATTTATTGACTGAAAAAACAATATCTTTTAAAATTATGTCCCATGTTACTTTATTACTCCCTATTCTAAATTTAAACCCTTTACGACATAGCTCCGCTAATTTGTCGTTTGCAAAATGTTTAACTAGTTCTACATCACCTGTTAATATGTGACATATCGGACTATAAATGAACTTTGCTAGTGCATCACGTCTGCTAGCTGGCATATCCATGACTCTTTCACACACGCATTTATTATTATTGAAAATATCATTATCTGAAAGATTTTCTAAAACTTTATTATAATTACAAATAATAGACCCAACAGGTCGTTCATATGAATACACTATTAATGGTTTGAAATCTTTACAACCATCTGGTAACATGGACTTAACTTTCTTTGAATTAATAAGACTGTTAACATTAATTTTGTCTAAAATTTTAGAGGAATAATTTAAAGTGGACATGACTTTATCTTTAATACGGTTATCTTTGGATTTCTTAGAATTAGCTCTAATATATCCCATAAAAGCAAAGACTATATTCTTAAATTTATTTGTGAAATTATGTTTATTGTTTAGAATATTTTCTATAAAAGGAGCAAAATTTTTCTTTTGTAGGCCTTTCAATGAATCTTTTAATTTTTTAATTCCGAAATTTCGATATAATGAATATAAATTATTAACAATAATTTTAATATCAGACCTGTTTTTCTTTTTATTAAATGTATTTAGTCTTCTATTACCGTGTCTACCAGGTCTTCTGTTTAAAACAGGGAAGTTAAAATATGGGTTATTAAAATCGTTTTTTAATAAATCTTTATACAAAATGTTGCCTACATTTTTTATTTGATTGTTAAGTCCAAATGGATAGATGGTCATTAATTTTCCAATCCAATAATTTTCTCTATCTAAAACATTTTGATTACTTTGAACAATTTCTATAATTTTGTATTTACAATCAAATTTAGTACAATCTGTGTTAAAATGCTTATATAGAAGAATCTTGGAGTCGATGCCGTTCTTAATTCCTGATCTATGCCCGTAGGCTCTTTCTCTTAAACATTGCTCCGTCTTTCCAACATATTGTATACCACATTTCTCACAGGTTATTAAATAGATAACATTCTTTACTTTACATGGAGATGTTACATTAACAGAAGAATTTAAAAACAAAAATTTTGTATTGGTAATGTAACTTTTAAAAAATGTTTGATGTTCAAAATCAAATTCATTCACACAGAGTTTACATTTACAGTTATCATCGAAAAGACGCCGGTTATTTTCATTATTATTTTTCATTTTTAAGTTTTTATAATTTTGCCGGATGCGAGGGTACATAGAATTATTCTGACACATAGTCCGTGGCCGGTCCTGGAAAAAAGGAGATTTCCACTCGAGGGATTTTTTTCTTGAACCCTTTCTCCCTCATATTTAGCCCCATTGCTTTTGAGAGTTTAAGACGTTCGCCTCATTAGTTTGTCGATTTTAAAACCTTTCGCCCCATTTCTATTCAGACCTTTCGTACCATTTAGGTGTCGATTTTGTTTTTCCTGACCCCCCCCCCCCCCTTTCCTTTGTCTTGGGGGTACTTTATAAAGCTTGATAGAGGTCTAGGGAGCAACCTAAAAACCTCCCCTTAAACGATTTGATTCAGATTTGGAAGGGTATATGGAAGTCAGAGGGTTAACTGAGCTAGTCTTTACCCTTATAATTCCCACAGATCCTTCAAAATCGTCTAATGCTAGCCAGAATAAACTGTCAAAACACGACATAATCTTCAAAGGTTTAAATAACGATGAAGCTTCGTCTAGTCACCGATACCAGTACAAAACAGTCTTGAAATGGTGCGTTGCCAGAATATACAGAGCGATCCTTAAATAATTGCCCATAGGGATTTCCCATATATTTCATTATGGTGATAGTAGTACCGGTAGTGATTATGGTAATATCTCGTATAATAAAATACATGGCAAATCCCTATGGCCAATTATTTAAGGATCGCTCTGTATATATAATTACCGACTCAGGCTGTCAAACCGGAGCAATTTTGTTTGAAGACTTGAATAAATAACCTGATATATTAATTTCACTCCCAACACCAAACACTTCCTAATTAAATTAATGAAAGCGTGTGATCCTACCGTGATTCGAACCTGGGTTACCACATAGAGATCTTAAGGGGAGATCCTTCACTTTTTGTCAATTTTTTTATTTATTTATGATTTTTCTAGTTTCCTAGCTAGACCTCCATCAAGCTTAAAATGAAACCCCCTAGACCCCTTTTCAAGATAAATTTGTAAATTTTTCGGTAGAAAAATGTCCTGGCCGAAGGCCGATTCCTCTTAAATTACAGGCTCGCTATCGGTCGCCAGGAAAAAATCGAGACCTAATTGACAGGAAAGGTCTTAAAATTGACAAATGGGGCGAAAGTACATAACATCGCCAAACTAATGGGTCTAAAGATGAGGGAGGTGGTCTAGAAAAGCGACTCGTCTCCCCTTAAACACTCTTAATCCCTTCTTTACCGGCGACGTCTTTTATCATTTTTCCTGGCTACTATTAGACGATTTTGTCAGTTTAATAGGGGCCTCTAGCAATTAACAGGCTTCAGACTATTTCGCTTAACCCTTTGACTACCACAGATCCTTCTTAAACTATACACAATCGTCTATAAAAAAGCTAGAACAAAATTGAAAAGACGTCGCCGGTACAGAAGGGGTTAAGCACACGAGAATATACGAAGGAATACCGTACAAATAACATTAAGGGGAGGTTTTTAGTTTGGTCCCTAGATATCCTTCAAGCTATCCTTGCGCCTCTTTCAAGATCAATTTGTACATTTTTCGGTAGAAAAATGTCCCGGCTGAAAGCCGGTTCCTCCTAAATTACAGGCTCGCTATCGCTCGCCAGGATAAAATTGACACCTAAATGGAACGAAAGGTATTAAAATTGACAGAAATGGGTTGAAAGTTCTTAAAATCGTCAAAATAATGGGGCAAACGTCTTAAAATCTCAATAGCAGTGGAGTTAAACATGAGGGAGAAAGGGGTTAAGAAAAAAATCCCTCCAGTGGATATCTCCCCTTAACACGAAATAGCATTGTTTTGGCCATATAATCACTTCAAAGATATAATTTGAACTGTAAACCATAATGTTATATAATTTATATATACACAATAATGAAGACTAAAAATAATGGACAGCTTGGCTTTCGTTTGACACCTTGTTTGTGAATGATCGTACCTTCAAATGTTACTCCAATTTACCTCTCACTCTCAAATGTTACTCCAATTTACCTCTCACTCTCAAATGTTACTCCAATTTACCTCTCACTCTCAAATGTTACTCCAATTTACCTCTCACTCTCAAATGTTACTCCAATTTACCTCACTCTCAAATGTTACTCCAATTTACCTCTCACTCTCAAATGTTACTCCAATTTACCTCTCACTCTCAAATGTTACTCCAATTTACCTCTCACTCTCAAATGTTACTCCAATTTACCTCTCACTCTCAAATGTTACTCCAATTTACCTCTCACTCTCAAATGTTACTCCAATTTACCTCTCACTCTCAAATGTTACTCCAATTTACCTCTCACTCTCAAATGTTACTCCAATTTACCTCTCACTCTCAAATGTTACTCCAATTTACCTCTCACTCTCAAATCTCAATAGCCGAACGGATATCATTCTGGACATATCCTGTACTAAGGTTAAAGAGCGTGGGTTCGAATCGTCGAGAATAATTTAGTCAAATAAAATTACTTTAAATATAAACATGGGCTATTGTCTATTAAAGAAAATAAATAAATTACCGGTACCTTTCATGCACTGTACAATCGCGCTAATAAGTGATGTCTCGGCACCAAGTATGTTTTGCTCAATAATTGGTATCAGCAATAGCTAAGCTTCATTTCTTCATATCGAGTGAAATATACAATCATGTTCCTACACTTAACCACCCTATTCAACATCTGACAGACATTAATACAGCACAGAGGAAGCCAAACGTAATGACAGCTGGGACATGACTTATTAGCGCCACCGTACCAATGTAGAAGATGTTTAGGCCTAAGATTATGCTTCTCCGATTTTTTTTTTTAAATTGTCAAATTTATCTCGGAAGGAAGGTCTTGGGAGTATTATTTTGAGCTTGATGAAGTTCTAATGAGCAAACTAAAAACCTCCCCTTAAAACCTCAAAACTAATGAGGGAGAAGGGGGTCCAGAAAGCCTCCCTCCTTACCGATAACATTCTCCAGCACATGTTTATAGCATGTTATTCTAGCCGTCAATTATCTTTTAATTACCTACCAACTAGTAATCAACCTAGCTAACGATATCTTCAACAAGAAGACCAGAAACTGCCCCACACAACCCACAATAAAAGATGTACCGGTACATTCCAACTGGGCCAGGGCTTCTTATAGGTGTGGTGGTGAGATTAATAAAAATAATATTATTAGTAGGTTTAGGGATATTTCTTCGAGAGGCCGGTCTATATGATCTGTGCCCCATGAATATTCTTTCCTCTCACTTAAACAGTAGGCTACCATAGTGCGGTTGGGAGTATGAACATGATTAGATTAATATCCAGTATTCGAGAATGGATAATAAGTCGTAGGCGTGTGCATAAACCTTTAACCGTCCTGGTGGTGTAATGGTTAAGGTGGCAAAAATATGTGTGTGATAACCCGGGTTCGAATCCCGGTGGATCATATATACTTTAATTAATTTCATTGGGGGTGTGGTGGTGAGATTAATAAAAATAATATTAAGGTCATAATATATACTTTAATTAATTTCATTGGGGGTGTTGGGTGTTGTGGTGAAATTAATAAATAAAGATTATACATACTATACTGTATATACAGTATATACAGTATATATATATATATATATATATACCGGTATATATATATATACTGTAGAGAGAGAGAGAGAGATAATTTTTACTATTTATGGGTATGAAGGAGACAAAAAGGCAGAGCTGCCTGCAACGAGTGTCTCCACCAAAGCCACAAGAGTGACGGAGAGCCAAATTCAAGGTACCGGTACTGTTCAGTACGTTGGAGTCAAAATACTTGGACACAATGCTTAAAGCAATCTAAGTCATAAATAAATAAAATAGAGTAACGGTAATGGGCAAACAAAATATTCAGACTTCAGGGGAGATGGGTCGTTTTTATGGTCCCCCTTCTTCCTCATGTTTAGTCCCATTAGTTTTCAAATGTTATGACGTTCGGCCCATTAGTTTGGCGATTTTATGACATTTCGCCCCATTTCTTTGTCAATATTAAGACTTTTTGTGTCATATACTGTAGGTGTCGTTTTTTTTCCTGGCGAGCGATAGCGAGCCTGTAATTTAAGAGGAACAGGACATTTTTCTACCGAAAACTGTACACATTTATCTTGAAAGGTGGTCGAGGGGGGTGTAAGTTTAAACTTGATGGAGGTACCGGTATATAGGTAACACACTAAATAGCTCCC